>NW_012193426.1:145272-212420 GCF_000504015.1 Erythranthe guttata
ACCATATAATTTTTGTAGTTTGGTTGTAGATTTTGCAACATTTATTTTTTGTTATGAATACTATGCAATGTCTTATGGATTTGTGTATATCGTTATTATATTAAAGTATGGTACGTAGTTTACGAAATATAGGTTTATTTTAATTTGTATTTACATTTGAATTTTAGTTTATTTAGTATTTGAATTTCATTTTAAGTTTGTTGTTATTCTCTTGTATTTATTTGAGTGTTAAAAATGGAGTAATTAAAAAAAATAGTGATTTCACGTTGCATTTCCTGGAAATTTACACGAAATGCAAGCTTGCATTTCCTGTAAATTTACACGAAATGCAAGCTTGTATTTCGTGTAAATTTACACGAAATGCAAGCTGGTATTTCGTGTAAATTTACACGAAATACATAAAAAACTAAAATACTATGGTTTCGTACATCGCAAAAAAACACTATTTCGTGCTTCTTTGCTACGAAATGCTTCTATCCATTTCGCGTTAGGGAATACGAAAAACTCATCGCACGAAACATGGTTGAAATAGGTATTGAGACAAATGTGGCTTTTTTCTTGAAAATTGCCTAATGATATAAAGTCGCACTGCATACCGGTAAATGTAGATCTATGAACAGCATTTCAGTGTTTAGAATGACCTCCGTCTCACTATCCAATTCTTGCTGCTACACGACATAACATCTTTTGCAGCGCACTGTTTTCCCTTCTTGCTCATCACAATTCACAGGTACACACTACCACCACCACTCCTCCACTATTCTCGATTCTTCCATCTTTCTCGCTGCTTGCTCACACACGCACACACACACACACACCATAGTTGGGGTGTAATGATTTTTTCCAAGACTTGTCCGAATAAATAAAAATCGTTTCTTGATCTCATCTGGGATTTTTTTTTTCTGCTTTTTAAGTTGGAATCTTTGGTGATATTGATGCCCACTTTCTTGAAAGGTAAAGCCCCCTATTTCACCTCTTGAATTAGTTATTACATAATATTTTTTAATTTAATTTAATTTAATTTTGATTTATTTTATTTTTGCCCACTTTCTTGAACCCCACTTGCAATAGTACTTTGGTGCTTTCTTTTCCACTACTGTCATTTCTGCTGAGTTATGTATATGTAATATGTAATATGTGATGTGCTTCACCACAACTTTGTTCTATTGTTTGTTGGTAAATTTTGTTACTGATTTGTGATTTATTTTTAATCTTAAGCAATATTTTTGATGATCTTGATCTTGTCTGTAATGTGACAGTACACTTGTTTAATCATTGTTCAGGTGAGAATTGTAGTTGCCAAGTCTCTGTTCTTTTTTTTTTTTCATTTCTTGGTAAAAGGGTTTTATCAACAGATGTTATAATCACCACTTTTTGCTGTCTATTTTTATTTATTTTTTATTTATTTTTATTTTTATGTGCAGCTCGAATTTCTTGAATTGTTACATACTGTGTATCACAAACAATGGTTTCAAGATCTTATTCCAACTTACTGGATCTCACCTCCGGCAGCGGCTCCCCCACCTTCGGCCGCGAGGGCAAAAAGTTCCCCCGAGTGGCGACGGTCGCCGGAGTATTATCCGAGCTAGAAGACGAAAACCGAAGCAACTTAGGCTCGGAGACACCCTCGTCCATTTCCCAAGACCGTATGATAATAGTCGGCAATCAGCTTCCACTCCGGGCCCACAGAACCGAATCATCCGATGGTAAAAAGCACTGGACCTTCAGTTGGGATGAAGATTCCCTTTTACTACAACTGAAAGACGGCCTCGGTGATGACGTGGATGTAATCTACGTCGGCTGTCTGAAGGAAGAAATCGACCTCGACGAGCAAGAAGAAGTCGCTCAAACCCTCCTCGAAACTTTCAAATGCGTCCCCGCTTTTATCCCACCCGAGCTTTTCAGCAAATTCTACCATGGCTTCTGCAAGCAGCATTTGTGGCCTCTGTTTCACTACATGCTCCCTTTGTCGCCGGATCTTGGCGGCAGATTCGACCGGAGTTTATGGCAGGCTTACGTGTCGGTGAATAAAATATTCGCGGATAAAGTGATGGAGGTAATTACCCCCGACGAAGACTTCGTTTGGATCCACGATTATCACTTAATGGTATTGCCGACTTTTCTTCGAAAAAGATTCAATAGAGTCAAGCTTGGATTTTTTCTTCATAGCCCTTTTCCTTCTTCTGAGATTTATCGGACTTTGCCCGTAAGGATCGAGCTTTTACGTGCGCTTTTGAACGCCGACCTCATCGGATTCCACACGTTCGATTACGCAAGGCATTTCCTTTCTTGTTGTAGTAGAATGTTGGGTGTGTCGTATCAATCCAAACGGGGCTATATTGGGCTCGAGTATTATGGTCGTACAGTCAGCATCAAGATCCTACCCGTCGGGATTCACATGGGTCAAATCTGCTCGGTTTTGGATCTTCAAGAAACCGAGGCGAAGGTGGCTGAATTACGGGACCGGTTCGCGGGTCGAACCGTTTTGCTCGGTGTGGACGATATGGATATCTTCAAAGGCATAAGCTTGAAACTTCTCGCTTTCGAGCAATTATTGCACCAACATCCCGATAAACGGGGCAAAGTCGTTTTGGTCCAAATCGCAAATCCAGCTAGAGGCAGGGGCAAAGACGTCCAGGAAGTTCAGTCGGAAACTTACGCCACTGTAAAAAAAATCAACACCCTCTTCGGAAAACCGGGTTACGAGCCTGTGGTCCTGCTCGACACTTCATTACAGTCTTACGAAAGAATCGCGTACTATGTTATCGCAGAGTGTTGTCTAGTGACAGCTGTCAGAGACGGAATGAATTTAATACCGTACGAGTACATTGTTTGCAGACAAGGAAACGAAAAATTGGACAAAGCTTTGGGTTTGAACCCATCAACACCAAAACATAGCATGTTAGTAGTTTCCGAGTTCATCGGGTGCTCACCTTCACTCAGCGGTGCCATTCGAGTCAACCCTTGGAACATTGACTCAGTCGCAGAAGCAATGGACACTGCTTTAATGGTCTCCGAGCAGGAAAAACAAATGCGGCACGATAAGCACTATAAGTACGTGAGTAGCCATGACGTGGCGTATTGGGCCCACAGCTTTTTGCTGGATCTTGAACGAGCATGCGCCGATCATGTGAGGAGGAGGTGTTGGGGTATCGGGTTCGGGTTAGGGTTTCGTGTTATCGCGTTGGATCCGAGTTTCCGGAAGCTCTCGGTAGAGCACATTGTGTCTGCATACAAAAGGACGAAAAATCGAGCGATTCTATTGGATTATGACGGGACGATGACATCACAGGGCGCGGGCGATATGAGCCCGAACGGTGAAGCTATTGGGATATTGAATAAGCTGTGTAGAGAGACGAAGAATGTCGTTTTCGTTGTGAGTGGGAAGAATAAAGAGACTTTGACAAAGTGGTTTAGCTCGTGCGAGGATTTGGGCATCGGAGCCGAGCATGGATATTTCGTGAGGTGACACAAAATAAAAAAAAATGTTAAAGATTACATTTTTCGCTGTCGTTGGAATTAAATATTATAAACTTTTAATGAGTTTTTCTTTTTTTAAAGGTTGCAACGAAGTGCGGAATGGGAGACGTGTTTTGCTGCGCAAGATTTGTACTGGAAGCAAATAGCGGAGCCTGTAATGCAGTTATATACAGAAACGACGGATGGTTCGTTTATCGAATCGCAAGAGATTGCGCTCGTGTGGAATTACCAGCTGGCGGATCCGGATTTCGGGTCTTGTCAGGCTAAGGAGCTTCTAGATCATCTCGAGAGTGTTCTTGCTAACGAACCTGTCACTGTCAAAAGTGGTCAACACATCGTCGAAGTCAAGCCTCAGGTTAAAAAACGAAAACTTTTAAATCAATATTGATATTCATCTTATTTAAAAAAAAAATATCAACCGCGTATATTTCGTTGACTAGGGAGTGAACAAAGGGCTAGTAGCGCAAAGGCTCGTAGGAATGATTCGACAAAAAGAAGTGCTTCCCGATTTTGTGCTGTGTATAGGCGATGACAGATCAGACGAGGACATGTTTGAGGTTATAACAAGTGCAAAGGAGGACGGTTTACTCTCTCCAGTTGCTGAAGTGTTTGCCTGTACAGTTGGACAGAAACCGAGCAAGGCTAAGTACTACTTGGAGGATATTTCCGAGATTTTAAGGATGTTTCAAGCCCTGGCTGATGTGTCGGACCACTCTGCCAAAACCGTTTCGTTTTCTCCACAACAGGTCGTCATCGATAAAGTATGATATATACATATATAGTTGTGTTTGCGTTCGATTGAACCTATCTAGCATGTTTTTTTTTTTTGTCGGAGTTTCTGGTTTTATTTGCGGTATCTGAACCAAGAATCTGAAACTCTGATCGGTTATTCGGTATGATTTTATTTTAGGTAACTTGTTGTTATGTGATTCGGGATTTGATTAGTGACATCATATTGGAGTAGAAGGGAGCATTTCATATTCATATTATGTACACTTGTGTTTCTTCCTTTGATTTTTTGTTGATTCTTTGAAGACCGGACTATCGATTCGACACAAAAGATAACTTGTAACGGCATTTCGTTTGTTATTAGGGTCCCCTGCCCAATTGGGCTGGTCCGGATCTGAGTCGAACTAGCCGTTAGTCAATGTTGATTTAAAAAAAATCATTTTTTTTTTCATTGTACGGGGCGGCCCTGCGGGTCATGGGGTTTTAGGAAGTGTAATGCGCAACGGGCCCTTCTCCGGGTCTTGGGAAGTCTTTTGGATTTGGTAATGTGTATTATGTTAGGTTAGTTCTTAGCTGATCAGTAGGGCTCACAATCGGGCCATGTGAGCCGAGTTTGGGTTGGCTGAAGCTCGTATATCACCGGACCTCATTTATGTAGGTTCAAACTCCTATTCCATAGCCTCATTAGTATAGGCTCAAGTTGGGTTTATGTATTTTTTCGGGCTTTGGGTTTATATCAGCTTTATATTGAATAAAATATAAAAATTATATACTTACAACTTTGCAGTCGAATTTATTTAAAAAAAAAAAAAAAAAAAAACCCTTCATTGACGGAGAGTAAAATTTAGAATATTCATAAATAGCAAAAAAAGATAAAAAATCACAGTCGCAACATAAGATGAAAACCATAATGTGTTCCTTGAAACAGTTTCAAATGAAGTTGAATGTTGCAAACATTTAATCCCTAAGTAATTATATGAACAAAAATGAATCATAGTCTGAAATGAAAACAGAGTACTTCCTACTTCCTAACTCATTTTGACTATCGCCACAACAAGCACTTAATTCTTTTTTTGCTTTTTTTACATTTTCTTTTTTAAGATAAAATGATTTAATACGACTATAGCATATATGTTGAGCCATATCATTAAAGGGTGGTGGACTGGTGGTGTTTAATGCATGCGGTTTTTAGTTGTTGCAGGCGAAAATATTTATAATTTTGCCGCAAAATATTTTACACATTCTCTTTTCTCTCGAACCTTCTCTCTCTACTCTTTTTTCCACCCCTTCAAACAAACCCCTGGAATCGTCCCGAATCAGCCGAACTCGAAGATTACACACAATTCATCTTTCTCGTCTTGTATATTAGGAAATGGATTTTTTTTTAAAAAAAATTAGCAACTTTGGCGAGTTCAACTAGATCTAGCCAAACTCAATACACTGAGCCGAACTCTCTATTTCGTGTGCTCGAGCGTATGGATTATTCGGACGTTCTTGTTGATATGATTTTGCTATGTGGTTCATCGTGTCAGTTCTTCTTGATGATCAATGAAAAATTGACGGGTTATTTTGCCTCAACTCGAGGGTCAGACAGAGGGATCCTCTTTCATCATCCATTTTTATGCTTGCTGCTTATTATATTTCTAAAGGTCTCGATCCTTTACTGCCATTGTCCGAGTATGTTTTATTCTATTGGTGGTGGTATTCCTATTTTTCATTTGGCATACGCGGATGATGTGATTATTTTTACTACCTGTTATACTTTTGGTCAGAAGAAGCTTAGAGATTGGCTTGATCGGTATTGCCGTATTTCATGTCAGATGATTAGTAGTCCTAAAACTACGTTCATAGTTTATTCTAATTGTTCTCCTTCACACCTTATTATTATTTTTAGGATTATCAGATATTTGAGGCAACACCTTTTGATCACTTACCATTACAAGGGGAGCGATTGTGGATGTTTATTTCAAACTATACTTGACTGAATAAGTAGCATGATTTTTGGATGGGCTCGGACTGCTTTGGCCTTCGGTGGTAGACTGGCTATGATAGTATGACATCATTTTTTTTTTTTTCTCTTTTAGGTTTTACACCTTCATACATTGTGCACAAACCCCATATTTTTCACTATTGACAACACTTCACTTCGCATACACTTACACAATACACACACCTCACGACCCTTGCCTTGCTTGATTTTGTGATTCTTACATGCTGCAAGAAATAATAGCAAGCACATGAATATCACGGTTCGAGCATCCTCTGTTACTGAGTCATTGAGTACACGAGAACATCAAAACATATTACTTTATGCGAAGAGTTAGACTAGCGTTTCTCATGTGGCCGAGTCCTTTGGTCTATTTTATCGTACCAGCCTACCAGCTCCTCCACCTCGCCAAGTTATCTGGCTTCCCCCGAACCCCGATTGGATGAAGATGAACATAGATGGAGCCCGCATTCACCCATATTGCAGCTATTGACGGGATTATTAGAGGGCCCTACACGGAAGTCATCCTTGCATTTCACGAGCATATTTTTCCCCCAAGTAGCATCGCAGTTGAGCTTGCTGCACTTGCTTCAGCGTTGAGATTCTTCATTCAGATACAACTTTAGAGAGTTTGGATCGAAATGGCTATCCGAAACTCCCCTTTCACCTAGGAGTATCGGATCATACGTATCCATCGGGATGACAATTCAGTCGCTGACGCATTAGCCAACTTGGGGTATCAGGCCGAGTTGGCTTGTACCTTTACTGTAGCGGAGCTCCCCAAGACTATTCAACAGATGAATCGAATGGACCAACTTGGATATCCATCATTTCGTTGTCAATCATCTATATAGGTGCCAGGATTTTCACGCATTTTTATTTTGGACAACGTTTATTTTTTGTAGTTTTTCATATTAAGTACGTTCTCGTGTATCGTACGTTGGACAATGATAGGATGGTCATAGTCTTTTTGGGTCTATTTGGAATTATACCTGTCCTGGCCATCTTTAGTGGAACTGTAAGTGACCTCGACTGTAGTGGTGAGTAGAACGGACTCTCTCTATTTTGCCAAGCTTTCTGTGATCACTCTCATTCATCATTAGTTTGGGTTGCCTGTTTTGCTCGTGTTGTTCTATTTTTGATAGGTTTTATTTTTTGACAGCTGTTAATTTTAATCATTTTTTAGGCTGTAGCATATTGTCTGCAACTCTTTATGTACTCATTGATGTTTTATTTTTTATTTATATATAGATAGGTCAGAGGTCCAACTCAACCTCCAACCTCACCGGATATCGTTCTTCTAAAGAAAAAAAATACGATTCAAGCTAAAAGAAATTGAAAACTCGTTTGCCATGAGCTTGAATTCGAACTCGACAAACACAATTCGAGCTAAAAAATGAAAACACGTGTGCCATGAGCTCGAGCTCCAATTGCTTACACTCTTATTTGCTTATATGCAAATCGGAACGCGCGCTCACACACGAAAATAACTAAATAAGGACTACAGTCGATAATTTCACACTTCAAAAATTATCTTTTCTACAAATTAAATACACAATAAGAAAAATAAAATAATAAAAAAATGAAAAAAATAATATATAGATATATTACAACCCTTGCGGCATTGAGCTAGGGTTAACTCATTTCAAATCCGTCCCCAAATTTCTCTCTTCTCCTCGGCCACACTTACCCCTTCTCTAATGGCGAAGAAACCCAAAACTCCTCTGAAAGATGCCAATCCAACCGATGTTTCTAAATCGAACGAGGCTTCGAATTCCTCCACGGTTTTCAAGGCCCTGTTTGGAGAAATTCAGGATCAAAATTCAGCCTCTGATTCTCTCTTCTCCGATAATAATCCGTTCCGTAGAAAACTGCTCGAAACCAAGCTGGCGAATCGAGAATTGGAATTAGCGAATACGGAAAAATCCGCCGCCGCTGATTCAGATTTACCTCAGACGAAGCGGAAGAAGAAAAGAAACAAAGATGAAGTGCAGGTGGAAAGTTCCGATCTTGGGGCTGAATTAGTCGAGGAGAAGAAAAAGAAATTGAAGAGGGCCGATTCGAGAGGAAATAAGATTGGCAATAGTAATTTCGGTATCGAATCGAACGAAGCAGTGGATAAAGCTGTTGGGCATGCTGCGGAAGATATTCAAATTAGTGACGTCAGCGTTGAAAATGAGAAGAAGACGAAGAAGAAGAAGAGGAAGAGAGACGAGGTGGAGTCGGAGTACGAGGCCAGGCGATATGGGGTGGCCGACGAGACAAAGGAAAATAAGGCGGGGAATAGTAGCGTGTTGGGCGAAAAGAGGAAGACGATCGATAATCCGGAGGATACGATGGTGTCGAAGGAGGGTTTCGATGACGAAAGTAAGCTGCTGAGGACTGTGTTTGTTGGGAATTTGCCACTCAAGTTCAAGAAAAAGGAAATAACGAAGGCGTTTGATAAGTTCGGTGAAGTCGAGTCTGTGAGGATTCGCTCGGTTCCACTTATCGATGTGAGTTTGCTCGGAATCTTTTGTTTGTCGAATTGCTGAAGGAAATGCTGATGTTGATAATTTGGTTTTACAGGGAAAGCTACCTAGGAAAGCCGCTGCAATGAAGAATCATATCGACGAAAAAGGAGATAGGTTTGCTTCTCGAAAACAATTTCTCTATTTTTGTTTCGTTGATTTTGGGGATTTGGTAGTTATTATGTGGTAAAGGAGATTGTGTGTGTGTTTATCTACGTATGGCTTAGAAAGGCAACAAGCGAAAATACTCGGAAATGAAAGATAGAAAAAAGACTTGCATCCTCATGAAAAATTTGGTTTGTCGTCTCTTAATAGAATGCATTTTGGTTATTGTATTTGTTCGGGGCCAAGTTCGAGTAAAATAGATTGGAGATTTCTTGTCTAGTTAGCGTGCTCGAATGAGAAGTTCCATCACCGAGCTCGTGTTAATGGTTAATTTTTATTCCTCAACACTTTCTGCAGTTCTATCTGTTTTGGGCCAAAATCTGATAAAAACGAATTGAATGAGGACTTAATTCTTTTTTTACGATCCAAAGTATAATTTGATTGGTTCTTTCGTTTTGCAGTGTTCATGCGTACATTGTTTTCAAAACAGAGGAGGCTGCTCAAGCGTCTTTGGCCAATAATATGGCTGTGGTATGTTTCCGTTTTGACGTTGTATCATCCTCCTTCCTCTTAAGAAAAGAAGTACACTGTCGTATAGTTAGACAGATAAAAATGTAATTGATTTGCAATGTGCATGAATTATTTAGGTTGGTGGAAATCATATCCGTGTTGATAGGGCATGCCCACCTCGCAAGAAACTTAAGGACGAAGCCAGTTCTCTTTTATACGACACTAAGAGGACTGTTTTTATTGGAAATCTCCCATTTGATGTCAAGGTACGATTTTTAATCCGGATTTTTTTTATAATTTTAAATCTTGTGTTTTATTGAACAAATATAATACATATAACCAACCATGTAACATGATTTTCACCTACTTCCAGGATGAAGAAGTTTATAAGCTATTTTGCGGTATGAAAACTCTTGAGACTAGCGTTGAAGCTGTTCGGGTTATCAGAGATCCTGGATTGAACGTAGGGAAAGGCATCGCATACGTGTTGTTCAAAACCGCGGTATGATTAGTAATATAATTGCATCACTGATACGTTTTATTTTCAAGAATCTTTTTATTTTTATTTTTTTATAAATCACGTTAATCATGTGGAGCCTTTTCTGCATGTAAAACTATGAATATTCTCTAGTTTGGCATTTCAATACTGAGACCGTGGATAAACACGGATTTTTTGAATGATGCAACGTGTTTGATGTCACGTTATCCGGTCTAATTTGAATTTTGTCCTGGATCGGAAAACTCACCACAAGATCCAAAGGGGTGGGAGAATGGGATGTGAAATTATTATTTTGCCCTTTAAAATAGTTCCAAAACTGATATAATAGCTGAAAGAATTTCAAGGTTAAATTTGCACGCAAATGATGAGATACCAAATTTTATTGGGTCTCGAAATTGGTGGTTGTATCATCCAACTCCTTAGTATAACTATTGATCTTTCAACTTTATATTTGCATTCTGTTGATCTTTTGCAGCTTTTATCTCGATTAATAAAAGATGCTTTTATTGCATATATGCTACAATTGAGATTTCATGGTTTTTGAACAAAACGATTAACTTGATTGAACTGTGTTTGCAAATTGAAGGAAGCTGCAAACTTGGTATTAAGGAAACGCAACGTGTGGCTTCGGAATCGTGAGCTGAGGCTGAGTCACGCTAAAAAGACCGAAACGCCCTCCAAGAGGAAGGACCCTTCAGAAGCAGAGACTTATAATAACAGTACCTATTCGGCTGATAGTGGTAACAATTATAAAGCCAAGGCAGACCTCTCTTACCAGGGTATGCGTGCAAGTAAATCCGGTGCACAGAAGAAAGTCCACACGAGGATTAATGTAACTCCAAAATCGAGATCTGAACCAGACAGAGAGCAGCAAAATTCGAGGGTGAAGAAAAGGCCAGCTGTCGCTGCTAGAAAAGAGAAAGCCCTAAAGGCTGCTAGTGCTTCGCAATTTGGTGGAACGAATAAGCGTAAGATGGGTAATCGGACACCTGGCAGTGCTTCCGGACAAAAGAAGAAAGCAAGAACATTCAGGTAATTGAGGGAAAAGGGAAATTCTGGATGACAAAAAAAAAAAAAAAAAGAAGAAAAAAACGAAGAAGAGAATTTTGTAGCATCTGAATTTGTTAAATTTAGTTGGATTGGATTACGAATGTATTTTGCTGGTTAAAAAGAAAAGGATTTAATTATCTCGTTTTCTTTTCTGAGAGGTTTATTTTGTTTGAATCATTTATTTGGAGTTCTTGTATTAGTACCTTGTTGGTAAAGTTGCCAATTTTAGGGCCCATTTTGGGACGATGTTAAAGGTGCGTTCTCGTTAGGTACTGTGCATTTTATTTATCCGTTTGTCGAAAGATACAGGCAAAATGATTGGATATGATGGAATTCAAAATGTATCAAGAATGACAGTGAACAGAAGGGGTTTCATTTAGTGTCAACTCTTATTTTACTAGTTTGTTTTCATTAAGATTTTTTATCATTTCTTTTTTCAAATTTCGACCGATTACTTGTTTTTGACAATAAACACATCTTCAATCAATAAAAATTGATTCAATCCCTATATACATACATAAAATGGAATATAAAGAGTGTCGTATTTGCATATTGTAGAAATGTTACTGAACACGTATCTAAATTCTACTACATTCTAATAGTCGAAATATTTTTTTTTCTTCTTCGTTATGAATGTAGCATGGACAAAGAAATGGTGCTATTGCCCTGTGACAATTGGGAAGCACTTCATATGTGATATATGTCCATTGTTCATTTCCTCCAATTCTCGTACAATTATCCTCTCTTCAACCTCTTCTATAATCTTACTGTTGAATGTAGAAAATGTTTTTTTAAAAAAAAGAATTGCAATTACAACAGACGCACCCAAAGGGATTCGAACCCTTAACTTCCCTTAAAAATGAGAGGAACCCTAACAACACATATCGGCTAAGCGTTGGTGCTAATCTTACTTGACTGTGACAGAGGGATACAACACTGCTAGAGAGAGAGCTGATTGGAAGAGGAGAGAGGTGACGCTTTTTTTTACAGTACATTGGAGTTTATGTCACAAGCATCATTATTTTTGTTCTTGTTTCCAATCAAAGTGGGAGTAACAGTCACAATACCTATCAGAAACAGAGTCGCTATAGACTGGAAATCGTACAGATCTCCGACCGACTGCAACTCCCCGAGAGCTATTCCAGCCTACATCAGACCATACAGTTAGATAGATTCTCAAATTCTCTTTACATAAATATATTCAGATCAAGAAAATATTGTGGGTATTTGTTTACGTTGCAGAATGTTTCAGACATTCCAATTGCATATCTTTAACATGCAAATTATACGTTATTAATAATGAATTAAATTTAGCACTCATGTGTTTACTCTAATTGTTAAAAAAACTTCCGATGTTATAAATATTAGCAAAAGACCCCCCTAAGGTGAATTTTAAATGGTGGGTTTTTAGTGGGTAGTTTGCTAAAAATAATTGCATCATCGGGGAGTTCTTTTAACAATTAGAGTAAACATAGGGGTATTTGGCAATAAACTCTTAGTAATATCGTACAATTACAGGAAGAGTAATGTTAGAGAAGACATACCCTGACAGTAACAAAAGCAGCAGGAATGAGGCCAATAAAAGTAGCCAAGAAGAAGGTATGGTAAGGAATATCTACAATCGGTGAAGCGACGTTTATAAACGTATTTGGCAGTGTCGGAGTCACCCTTAGGAAAAGCATGTAGTTCAGAAGGCTTTCACGTCTTTTAGCCACCTATATATATTAAAAAAAAAAAGATATATATATTTATCGATCACATTAAATCCTATGAGAAGATCAAAATAGATACGAGATTATAATGACCTGGGACTGGAAGAAAGTCAATTTGTCAGGCCATAAAGAAAAGACGAGGGGTCGACCAATGATTTTGGATAAGAAGAAACAAGAAGAAGCACCGGCAGTAGCTGTGAATACAACGAGAGCTACGCCTTTGATTACACCGAAAAGCGATCCAGCCAGTAATGACATAAACACGGTTCCTGGTATCATAAACGTCTGCATGAATACGTACACCAGACAGTATCCCACTAGAACCTGTACCGTGTAGTCGCTCGTATAACTCTCCAAATTATCCCTTTAACCCAAAAAAAGAAAAAGAAAAAAATGCAACAGTATTTAAGAATAATATCTTCTCAATATAATTAATTTAAGCATAATAGTAACCAAATAAAATAACAGAGGAACTACGAGATCCGGTACTAATATCGGGAACCGGTTTTGAACTTATTACAAATGTCTATATTTCGTCACTATATACCTTTAAGTCATTGCCCAACATTATTAAATTACATGTTCAAGTTTGGTTTGATGTGTAAACGAATAAATCTCGACGAGCTATTAACAATCAATCTCGAATTGAGTTAGCTCGATTGCATTCTCAGTTCTAAATAACGAAGATCAAGGACTCACCTATGAATTGAAGAAGTACAATTCAAATTCAAAACTTGCCAACTCATTTATCTTAATATACACTCAACTTGAACAATGATTATTCAACAATACTACTTATTCAACCATAGCTGGAATCTAAAAAATAAAAATTAAAATAAAATAGTACCTGAGGATTTGAAGATCCTGAAGAGAACGGGGAAGCTTGAGGAAGCCGTAATCAGATGCGGGCATCGTAAGGTACACCCCAACCAACCCTAACAGAAACCCCAATACGACGCCGCTCGCCACCGCCACTTCCCACGCCGTCAACGGAAACTTACCGGAATTCGCCGTATTGTTGTTGTTCACTCCGCCATCGACCACACTCACTTTCTCGGCGATTCCATCCATTCTCCTCGACGGAAAAATAAAAAATTCAAAAAAATAAAAAATCAACGAAACTAACTTATAGGCTTCGATTCATCTGTATCTGGATCGTCGAAATTATTGATTTCGCCGTCGTGAAAAAGGAATTGAAGAGGCAATATAGATACATGAATCTGTAAATTACGTACAGAGATGTTTTTTTTTTTTTTTTTTTTTTAAGAATGATTGAATTTGGGTATTTTGAAGGATTATTACTAAAGTTAGACAGAGAAGGAGAGGTTGAGAGGATTTCTTCTTCTTCTTCGCTTTAGGGGCACTCCTCTCTCTCTCTTCTCTCTTCTCTCTCCCTCACTTTCTCTCTCTAAGAATTTTCAGCTGAGTGGTATTTATATGACAGAGATTTTTCGAATATTCGTTCACTCCTTCACAAAATCCAGGGTGAATGGCACCCCTCCCCCAATATATTTTCTCAAATCATTGCTAAATTAGTTTCTAACACTTTTTTTTTTCAATAATAAATGAATTCACAACCAATCATACATGTGAATTAGATAAACATACACACTCTTATATAATAACTTGTAAACCATACGAAAGACGTAAATCGCACCAGACTAACCACGTGTGATAAGCTTTACCTAGCAACCGTTCGTATGGGGATTCAATTTTTCTTGTGATGGTTTAGAAATTTAATGGGGGTGAGATAAATGTTGTTTAAGTAATTTTGATAAGGTTGAATTTGGCAAAACTAAAACTACGAAATTTGTAGTTTTTTGAGTTATCTTTTTAATGCAATTTGAATCAACGAAATTGGATAATAGATGAGAAAGATATGCATAAATCAATAAACACTACTCACAATTTTGGTATTTTAAATTATCTAAAATTTCAAATACAACTCATTCATGCATAATTTTATCATTTCGTGTAATGAATTTTGACAAAATTAAACTAGAAAATCTCAAAAAATATTAGTGAAATTAAAACGACACTTATATTTCAAAATTTTGATCCCGTGATTACAATACTACATAAATATTATTCCATTTTTTTAGGTGGTGTTGTCGTTAGGGTGCCCACAACTTAAAAATCATAATATATAGCTACTATTAATAGAGCAAAATTCAAACTTACTCTTTACACATATGAAGAAATTTATTAAATAATTTTTTTCTTCTCTCCTCATAATTACTCATTAATGATAAAAGAAAAAAAAGTTATATTTTAAAACTAAAAACCCACACATTATATGAAATATAAATTTATGATCTAAAACACCCGTATATTCATCACTATTGTCAACTACTTAATTTTTCACACCGCCACTACATATTTATGAGTCATGTTTTTGTGATATATATGAATAAATTTTCAACTCTCTTTTGATATGGCTTCAATTTATTTCAAATCAAGTCAACTTTGTAGATTCATGATAAAATTTGTAGGACCTCAGACAAATTTGTAGGACCTCAGACGCTATCAATTGTCATAAAATTAATTGGTGTCAGAAAATACGCAAATTCTAGTCTTATAATGCATTCAATACACATAAGTGCCCACGACGTTCGATAGTGGGCCCATATCGAGACATCCCACGTGGACAATTGCTGCCAAACTCAAACTAACAAAATTACCAGTGAAATATATAATAAATATATTGATTGAAAATAATTCAAAACATGAGGTCAATGAAAAAAATTACCATGTGATTCACAAGGCCGAATGAAATATAGTATTTTATTGATCATCTTTACTTGTGAAATTGCTAAGCAATAGTTTAGCCATTAAGAAAAAAGTTCACCAAAAGCAACATCAACTAAATATATATTCTTCTCGAAAAAAGAAAAGAAAAAAGAAAAAACCTATTAAATATATATAACGTGGGACAAACACAACTCGACATCCATAAATACTCAACTAATTCTAACCAACTAAAAATATATTAGGCAGCACCTAAATCTAATGCTTCTTGTATTTGTAAGCATTATTATGTGGTTATGTTCTTCTTACATTTCTCCAAACTTAAATAAAAATTAAGTAGATGATAAATTTTATTAAACGTGTAATATTTTAACGAACCACCATCTTTAGACTCAAATGATGCAGTAATATAACTAAATTTATATGAGTTTTTAATTCGATGATGCATTTTGAAGAAACAAATTTCCCTCTTTTACGCGCACGGGTATTTTTATGAGATTCTATATTTATTTTAGTATGATCTCTATATGTTTCTAATTTTCTTAATATGTGCACAATAACATAAAACGACATTTAATTCTATGGAACAGAACGGGTAATAGAATAGAGAGGTAAATATAAAATTGAACCCATGTACTATCACCAGTATCACATATACCGCATAGTACTATAAAATGCGACAAAATAACCCCCGAACTTAACGGTCAACCCTCAAATCTCTAAAATTGTTAGTTTATGTAGCATAGTTAACTCTTTACCCTTACAAGTATATTATATAAATAGACATTTTTTGATTTTATGGAGGTAATGTATTTAAATAAATTTGAGCCCGATTTTATTAAATATTTGCAATTAAGGCATTTTGGACAATACACAGATCATTACAAATTCAATTGTATTACTAGGACACCTGATACGATTTAAGAGGCATACCTCAGAGCAGTGTCACCGGGATCTTCAGGGTAAAAGGTCTCCCAATATTAATCAAGGCTGTAAAAAGCGGTAATTGGGTCGGAGGCGGTCAGGGACCGACTCACGATTAATCGGTGCGGCGGTGAATAATCGATGATAAATCGGAAATAAATCGGTTTCTAAAATTCAATATAATATATTCGTAAATATTATTTATAAATACTTAAAACATAGATAAACAATATTTAAACATAATTATATCTCAATATCATATATATATTCTAATAACATAATAAAAGTTTAATAATAATAAGATCATAATACATAAATATCCTTATAAAATATAAATAAAAAGGTATTTTTTTTGAATTTACATACATTCTTGGCATACATCATTAATTCTTTAATAATAATAACTAATATAAACAAAATAAAGCATAAACTCATATTTTTTTTGTTAAAATCCCAACTTTAATTTTGAATTAGAAAAAAAAAGGGTAAATTACAAACACCCCCTGAGGTATGGTCAAATTACAAAAACCCCCCTCTTGTTTGGATAATTACATCTACCCCTCAACTATGATTTTTTCTTACACCTCCACCCTTATTGTGCCAAATTCAATATAATCATCTAGATTCCGTGGAATGTGCTCTAGTTTGTATTCGTTTTGTGTAAAAATACAGTTTCTGATGTACCACAAACTGATATACACAAGCTAAAAAACACATATTATGATCATCTTACTTCATAATGCAGAGTTTGAATGGTATAAAACGGGTACAAAAGTGATAATATTTTATATAATCTCGAAGATTCCACTAAATTTGAAGAGCTGAGGGGGTGGTTGTAATTATCCAAACAAGAGGGGTGTTTTTGTAATTTGACCATACCTCAGGGGGTGTTTGTAATTTACCCAAAAAAAAACCGATTTTTGCCACCGAAGTTTGACTCGCCTTAAAGGTTTGACCACCTCAAACCACCTCACAGGCAAAAAACCAATTTTTCAAAACTTTATATTAAGATCGTAAAGGTTTTGGACCGCCTCCGCCTCGGCGACCGATTAATCGGCCGGCTCGGCCGATTTTTAGAACACTGATATTAATAGAACAATATAAATATAATAATTAAAGTGGACAAATGCACCATTTGTCCCACTTGTCTCCAACGAGGAGAGTATTGGAAAACAATGAGACACGTCACCCACGAGTGGCACGTGACAACATTTGTAATCATTACCATATGAAGTTTATGGCACATGGCCATTCCGGCGTCATTCGCAATGCGTTTCCAGTATAAGCATGTGAAAACTGATATTCCTTGTAATTTTATACTATTACTAATTAATAATTAATTAATTCAATCTTATTTAATAACAACAAACATGCACACCAGAGCAAAGTTAAATAGAAATTGACAGAAACAAATTTGCAGATGCATGTGAATGTGATGCCCTATTCTGAAACATAATAATATATAACTTAATTTCCATACAATTAATACACGTCACACCATTAACTTGTAACAAGATGATACTACTACAAATTAAATTTCTTTTTTTAATTGATATTATAACGTACAAGCTGTTAGAGCATCTCCAAAGGTAATAGCTAAAATCTGAGTTGGTATATCTATTATAGCTAGTCAATAGTGTTTATACCATGTGTGTTTTACAATCTCATTCCAACCATAGCATGTATATTTTACAATTTTGTATTATTATATTGTTTTTTGAATTATTTTATTGTTATGTATATGTACCGTCAGTATTTTATCATATAAAAAAGGGAAAGAGCTTGAACAGTAAAACTTAGTGGCCATTATTTTAATATTTTCTTGTTTAGCATTTGTGAATACTCACAAGCTATACATAGCGGCTGTAAACAAGAATTTAGCTTGCTAGCTAAAATATACATGTCCCGTTGAAGTGGGTTTTTTGCTTATAAAATGCTATAGCCTTCTTTTTTTAGCTTATAGCAGGTGAAATTGTGAATGATTGGAGATGCCCTTATAGAATAAATAATATATATTAAATACTAAACAAAACAACTGATGTATTAAAATATGTAATTCCGTAGAAAACTTGATTCCACATTTCATTACACTTGAGGGGTCTATTTATACACAAAGATTTACAAGTATTGTCATGCTTATGGTAACTTATCTATTCTAGTGATGACGCGTGTGTATAATAACAATGCGATACTTAGTCCATAAGATATATAATATCTTTGGATATATATTACAATACAAGTATTTTTTAGAATTCAGACCCACAACTACCAAATATAGTAAGAAAAAATATAAATAAGATTGAATTAAATTGATTTTTAGTAAAATAATAAGTTATAATTATATAATATAATATATTAAATAATCGAGTAATAATCTAACGAGGTTTATTGTATTTACTGTTGTTCGAATGATATTTAATTTTTCACTTTTGGATAATGAAAGCCTAAGGATAGAATATCCGCCACCAAGCACAAAAGCCTTGACTATTTGCACCCGGCCCAACCCAATAAAATGTTGACAAATAGGGACGATAGTTTGACCTGCTCCCAAGGATCCCCGTCTCGCTTCGATGTGAAAATATAAATCCCTTTAAGACTATATTTTTTTGTATTTATATTTATATTTAATATAATTTTTACATGAAATTCACTTTATTTTGTTGTTGTAGGCTTGTTTTCACTGATCATACTTGATAGAGGTTTTTGTGCATAAGTCCCCAACCAAGTAGGGTTGTGCATTGGTTGTGTTGATTAAAAACCAGCCATAAGTCCATCCCTTTAATATCTTATATATAAAAAAGAGAAACGTTGGGCAACCCTAAAAAATCACTGATGGTATTTCTTTAATTATTTATTTTTAATATTTCTCCTCTACTAATTTTCAACAATTATCAATCTCCTATTTTTCATCAATATATCTCAAATCTTAAGAGATAAAGATAGAAATTCGATTTGTTAATTCTAAATTTATATATTTGGATTATAAATTTTAATACGTAAGATATAAAAAAACTAATATTATATAAAATATGAATAATATTACATTATTAAATTTTACTATGTTAGTGCACTATATTTTCTTATTATGTATTAAATCTATTATTTACTTTTTCACTTTTAAAATAATATCCCGTGCATCGCACGGGGAAAAATGCTATCTTATATATAAAAGAAAGAAACGCTGGGCAACCCTAACAAAACACTGATGATATTTCTTTAATTATTTATTTTTAATATTTCTCTTCTACTAATTTTAACCAATTATCAATCTCCTATTTTTCATCAATATATCTCAAATCTTAAGAGATAAAAGATAGAAATTCGATTTGTTAACTCTAAATCTATATATTTGGATTATAAAATCTTAATACGTAAGGTATAAAAAAATTAATAATATATAAAATATGAATAATACTTTTTTTTTTTGAGTAAAAGATATGAATAATACTACATTATTAAATTTTACTATGGTAGTGTACTATATTTTCTTATTATGTATTAAATCTATTGTTTACTTTTTCACTTTTAAAATAATATCCCGTGCATCGCACGGGGAAAAAATGCTAGTTTATTATAAATAAATGAAACATTCATGTATATGCCAATAGGCGGCCGTTATATGCAAGCCTATTTTTTTATTAGTTCAAAACCACATAAATGAGTTTATTAGTTCAAGCCCGCAAATTAATCTAATTTTATTACATCAAGACTAAAGATGACAAATATACTCTTATCCACAAATAATACTCAAATACAAATAAATCTTATTTTTAATTTGTTCAAGATCAAAAATCAAAAAAAAAAAAAAAAAAAGAAATATCACGACTGCCAACCAGCAAGACTTTCCCCGCACCGACGATGACCAGCGACCCACCCACTACACCACTACCACCACCAACAAGCCCATTTTACTAAACTTTTGTTTGTAAATTCGAAAACATTAATCGAGCATCGATGTCCTTTTTACTAAATTTTTATTTGTAAATTCAAAAATATGAATCGAACATCGATTCTTGATAAATATGTATGAATGAACATTAATCTATGCTTATTTCTTGTTGGGTTGCAATGATTTGGCCGATTTTGGAAAAAAAAATTGAGATTGAAATTGGTTTTTTTTATTTTTTTTCGTTGGTTTCCGAAATTGGTTTATCCAGACCGATTTTGTACACGAAAATCGGCATCATAATACCGATTTTTGTTAATCAAATCGGCGACACAACGTCGACTTTACATGTCAAAATCGGCGTTCTAATGTCGATTATTGAGTACAAAATCGGTTTTCGAATACCGATATTTTTTGATTTGTTTTTTTAAAATACATTATATATTTGGTTAATTGATATTTTTTAAATATTTGGAACGAAAATGCTTATCACCATTCGGTGGCGTCTACCACGCCTTTAACCCAATCGAGTAGAGCTTTCCGTATCTCAAATATTTATTCGTTAGATAATTCATTTGAATAATCCTCCATCAATCCCCTATGTTGATGCACGAAAGTATGAGAAAACGGTCTTAAAAAAACACAGATAATAAAATCGGTATTTAAAAACTGATTTTTGTAGTACAAGTCGGCATGACAATACCGATAATACAAAAACAAATCGGTGTTGTCATGCCGATTTTTACTACAAAAATCGGTGTATAAGTACCGATTTTTATTAGAATAATCGGAATTTGGTTAACGACTTTAGTAACAAAAATCGGTATTTGCAGACCGACTTTTGGTATCGTCGAATTTTTTTCCCAACAAAAAAAAAAACGACCCAAAAGCAAAACTAAAAGGGTTAAAACATATTTCATTGTGTTCTCCACCCTCGTAAACCACCATATCATTGTTTTCTGGTTTCATCGTGAATGTTTGGTATGTATTTGATAATTTTGGTGTGTAGGATTTCTTTGTGGGTTTGTGAAAAGGAAGGAAAAGAAAAATGAGAGTTTTAAGTCGTGAAATAAGAAAGAGGAGTTTCTGGATTTATGTATTTTATTTGATCCTGCACAAAGGAAATGATTTCTTTTTATTTTTTAATGTTTTTTGTTTTTTATTTGATTTTAAATTTCATTAAGGGTAAATTAGTATTTTTATGTTGAAGGTCTTGAATTAATAAAAAAATGGGCTTGCATATAACCGCCGCCATGCCAATATTACCTCCAACCCTTTACACCTAATTCTTAATTGTAACCCCAATTTAATCAATTTTGTCGACAAAAATCTATTTTTGACCACAAAAATCCAATTTAGACTTTTTTTTTTTCAAAAAATATTTTTTTGCCGCCGGATTCCGGCGTTGAATTTTTTTTTAGTGTTTTTTTAAGGTTTTTTTTTTTAGTCCGCCGCTGAACGTTGACCGTAATTGTGCTGTCACTGACAGTAAATTAATGTAATTATACTGCTAATGACAGTTAATTAACATAATTACACTGCCGTTGACAATACATTTATGTAATTGTTCTACCGCTTGCAGTTATAAATTAACGTAATATTATTATTTTTTATTTTTTGTTACTTTTTTTTATGTTGTTTTATTTGTTGACAAGTCAACGTAATTATATTACTGTCGTTGACAGGAAAATAACTGTAAACACAATAATATTACTGTCAACAACATAAATATTATTATTTTTTTGAATTTTTTGTTTTGTTTGAGTTATTCACGGTGTAATGTAATAATATACTGTCTATTATTGTAATATTACTGTAAACACATTAATGTTACTGTGGTTGACGGTAATATTACTGTTGTTATAGGAATATTGTTGTCAACCACATCAATATTATTATTTTATTTGGATTTTTTTTGTTTGTTTGAGTTATTCACGGAGTAACGTAATAATATTACCGTCTATTATTGTAATATTACTGTGGTTGACGGTAATATTACTGTTGTTATAGCAATATTACTCTCACTCACACTAATATTAATTCTTTTGCCTTTTTATTATGTTTACATTTGTTGAACGGTCAACATAGTAATATTACTCTATTACACAATAATAATGATTTTTGTTGTGTTAATATTACTGTGCTAGAGATTAATATAGCAATATTACTGTGTTAAACTCTAGTTTAGTTAATTTTACTGTGTTTAACAGTCATATAGTTAATATTACTGTCACTCACAGAAATATTGTTGTTTAAACGAAAAAAAATATTACAGAAAGAAAGAAAGAAAAAAAATCGAAAAAGTCAACGGCGGAGACTGAAGAAAAAATCCGGATTTTTTTTTTAAAAGTCAATGCCGGAATCCGGCGGCAAAAATAAAAAAATTTGAATTTTTTTTTGAAAAAAAATGGTTTTTGGTCAAAATTGAATAATTTGTGAAATTTGGGGTCAAATTGAGGTTAAATTAAGTTAATGATGAAATTGGAGCATATTAAAGTATGAGAGGCTATTTTAGTCCTTTACAAAAATCTGGATCATGTATGGACTTATTGGTAAAGTAATTTTTTGTTTGAATCTCTTTATAAATAAGTACCCATTGATGTACTTATTTGTAATCACCCCTACTTGATAAAGTGTTTTTTAATGGTTAAGATGGATCATAATGGTCGTTAAGATGTTTTGGTTGATTATTAAAAATAAAGTAGTTTAGTTTTTCAATTATTTATGTTAAAATGTGACGTGTGTTTTAATTCTAAGATGTTTAATTTGTAGCATGATAAATTATGGGATGTTATATGAGATTCGAAGTAAAATATGTACTTTGTAGGTTTATTTGTTGAGGTAAGTCATTAAATTATAAGTAGTTTCGTTCAGAATTTAGAAAAAATAAAAAATAAGATTGCATTTTTCGACTAAAAAAGAAAATTGGGGATTGTGTGAGGTGATACCTGGGGGGATTTTGCGGGGCGGGTTCGAGGATACCAACTCATAAAATCTGTGGATTCTGACGGGATGAGGATGAAGAATTCCAAAGCAGGATGCGGACGAGGTTTACAAAACCCGCCTCATACCCACCCAATTGCCGTCCACATTGATAAATTTAGGATCCAAATGAATGTATTTTCAGGAGAATTGCATATAAGCCCATGATCATACACCTAGGGCCCGTCTGGTGGCTAGCTCTTACATGTGATAAAATTAAAAATATTTAAGAGTTGATAAGTTGTTATATCGAATTTTTAAAGGGATTATTTTGGAGACCCCCCTTCATATTGAAAATATATACAATTAATCACCATGTTGTTTACATCCTAGTGCAAATTCCATCCATTTGGATAATAATTTGATATACCCCTCGGCAGATTTGAAGTACCTAGAATACCCTTTTAAATCAGTTTTAAACCATGGCCAACTCATATCGGTCTCTATCTTCCTCTCTTAACTCCCAGACCCATATCCCGCCCCTCAAGGTCTCTAACCGGCGATGTTGCTTCCCGAAGTCATAACTCTCTCTCCGGTGGTCAGAATTCGAAGGTTTAACTACCGTTGGATTTTTCTCGCCGAGCTCTCTTTTGGTGGTGATTTCATTTAGTTTGAAGCGCTGGATCTGTTTCTACAATTGTTTTTCAGTCGGCGTGTATTTCGACAACGATGGATCTTGCCGGAGGTGTAATATGTGTTTTGCCAGTCGGAATTTAACGGGCAACCCAACATTGGATTCCTCTCGTCGAAATCTGTATTTTGATGGTAATTTCATTCATTTTTAGATTTATTTCTATAATTTTTTTCATTTGTGAGCGCGGAACATTTGGTGGTTAACAGCGGTTAGGATTTTGGTTGGAGGCGCTTGGGGTGGGGAATCATTGGCGATTTGGTCTAAAATTCGCAGCATTTCGCAGCTATAGCCCCCCCCCCCCCCCCTCTCTCTCTCTCTCTCTCTCTCTCTCTCTCTCTCTCTCTCTCTCTCTCTCTCTCTCTCTCTCTCTCTCTTAGTGTTTGTTGATTTTTTAGGATGTTTCTTCATTTTTTGTTGATTCGCACTAAAATAATTTTGTTTATTTTGATTTTGTAATTGCAGCTTAATGAAATTCATTGATTCTCTGTGTCAAAAATTTTGGTTGAAGTTACATCTGCTTCAACTTACAGTGTTCAAGAGGTTGTATACATTACTGCACATTACTATACTTTACATATGCATATATTTGTGTATTTTCGATTTGTATTTTATTGGTTGTGAGGTAATTTATAATAAAAATATTGAAATTTTTAAATTTTTGTTGTTGGGGGTTTATGAATTTCTTTTGTATAAGCTAGTATTCGTGTGTGTATATAATTGATTGAGTAAAAATATGGGGTCAAAATAAGAACATTACTACGAATTACTATAGTTTACTACAATTACATGTAGTTACATGTAATTATTTTCAGTACAGTATACATATTGATTTAAAAAAAAATAAAAAAAAATAAAAGAAGATTAAAAAAAATTAAAAATATATATATAAATTAAACAAAAAGGTTTAAAAAAGAAAAAGAAAAATAATAATAAATAAATTAGCGAAAATACTAAATGCAGGACCAAAAATGTTGAATGCAATTTGGCCGAAAATTGCATATAAGGGTAGTATAGTACTTTCGTCTCTTAGGAGTATGTCAAAAGATGAGTTTGGCTTGATTTTATCACTAGTTTATTTGGTACCGGGAGGTGTATATAAAATGGAGCCCTTTTTTAAATTAATTTTTGATATGCTTGGGTATGTATCTTATAAGTTACTTTTAGATTTTATAAGTTATTCAGGTATTTAGAAATATAAGTTTTTCTTTATTACATGACATTATTTTAACTCTTTTGAACATATTTATTTCATTATAATTGTTTAACTTATAATTTTATACTCTCATATTTGTTTTCCTAAAATATTATTGTAATATTTATAAATTACATTAGTTTCAATTAAGAAAAATCATATAAAATTCTAATAAAGTAAAAATGATTTCATTAATGTTCATATGATATTTGATTTGTTTTTATTTAAAATTAATTGTAATAAAATATTTTAAAGAAGCAGGTTTACGAAAGTTCCAATTTCTTTTACCTGATTAATATATTTATGTAGGAAAACAATTTTACTTTTGTCAAAATATATAATTATTATTGAGATAATATATAAGAATATTCGTGCATTTAGTTTATATATACATATCTTATATATAAAAGAAAAAAACGTTGGGCAACCCTAAAAAACCCTAATGACATTTCTGTAATTATTTATTTTTAATATTTTTTCTCTAATATTTTCTAACTATATTTTTTAACAATTATCAATCTCCGATTTTTCATCAATATATCTCAAATCTTAAGAGATAAAGATAGAAATACGATTTTTTAAATCTTAATTATATTTTGGATTATAAATCTTAATATGTCAGATTTAAAAAAACCAATGTTATATAAAATATGAATAATACTGCATTATTAAATTTTACTATTACGATATTTTCTTATTATGTATTAAATTGATTATCTTTTTCCACTTTTGAAATAATATCCCGTGCATCGCACAGGGAAAAGATGCTAGTAAAATATAATTACAGAATAAGTTTGTGTTATGATTATTATGATAATCCTTATGATTATGTTTTAAATAGTTACTAATCTTTGATTCAAATTATATTCATGTAATATAATAAAATATTTGAGATAGTGTATTTCATTCAAATTCAAACGTTTGACTCTAGTATTGAAACTACTTCCTTAATAGGAGCAGAAGGAATCAATGTATAATCAAAATTATAGAGATCAGATATGATTACACTAATATATTGGAAGAAATCCATGAATGGAAACAAATCAAATAATTTTGTAGGTTTGACTCGGAAACTTTATTGGACTAATTGTATTGTAATCTCGTCCAAATTAGAAAATATACACTATTTCCACAATCTTCAAATTCTTCTCTCCATCAACGTATACATATACATATTTATCTATATATATATAGATGCATATTCAAGAATCATTCCATCAAAATATGAGTTTCATCACTACTTCATTTCTAGTTCTCATCTGCATACTACTCAATTTTCATCAATTTCTCAAAGCAGAAAAGCTCGATGTATACATCGTCCACGTCGATCCTTCACATTCCGACGATCTCGACACGTTTTACGATTCATTCTTGCCGACGATTACCAATGTAGCTGCCGGCTCAACCAATAGTACTACCGACCGGCCGAGAATACTGCACCGCTACCGCCACGTATTTTCCGGTTTCGCCGCCAAATTATCCGCAGCCGATGTCGAAGCAATGCGGCTTAAGAAGGGTTTCGTCTCGGCCCGGCCCGAAAGGGTGTTGCGTCTGCTCACCACGCGTTCTCCCAGTTTCTTGGGGTTGAACCAAAACACGGGCTTATGGAAAAAATCGAACTACGGCAAGGGCATCATCATCGGCATGGTGGATATCGGGGTCGAGCCCAGCCACCCGTCCTTCGGCGACGCGGGGATGCCGCCGCCGCCTGCGAAATGGAAGGGCGAATGTCAGTTCCGCGCCGGCAAGGGGGCATGCAACAACAAGCTGATCGGAGCTAGATTCCTCGTCCCTGAAATTTCGCCACTGACCAACAATTTAGGCCACGGCACACACACCTCCGGCACCGCCGCCGGAAACTTCGTCGCGGGCGCCGCATTCTTCGGCAACGCCAATGGCACCGCCTCCGGAGTCGCGCCGCTAGCTCACCTGGCAGTGTACCAAGTGTGCAACGACAGCGGCTGCCCGGATAGTGCCATCGCCGCCGCCATCGATGCCGCCATCGACGACGGCGTCGACATACTCTCGATGTCCCTCGGAGGGCAGGTTCACCCCCGCTTCGCCGACGATGTTCTCGCGGTCGGCGCTTACAGGGCCATGGAGAGGGGTATTATCGTCAGCGCGGCCGCCGGTAATGCCGGCGGGTCCAGTAGTGTGACTAACGAGGCCCCGTGGTTTATGACAGTCGGAGCCAGCACCACCGACCGGAGAATAACCGTCACCGCGGTTCTCGGAAACGGCGAGCAAATAGACGGAGAAACCGGCAAGGGTTTCCCCTCTATCGAAAAGTTAGAACTTGTTTACCCTCGAGCTTGTTTTGGTCAGTTGGACCCCAATATTAGAGGAAAGATAGTTGTGTGCGACAGGTTTCTAGTCGATGGAATCGTGTCCGGAAAAACGGTAAAAGCTTATGGTGGGGCCGCTGTGATTATATTAAACTCCAAAAATCAAGGTGACACCATTTTCGATGAACCGAACGTTCTTCCAGCAATGCAAGTCGGTTATGTAGATGGCCGCAAGATAATTGACTATTTGGTTTCGACTCCAAATGCCACGGCCGCATTGCTGTTTAAAGGAGATGTTATAGGTAACAATCAGGCTCCAGTTGTGGGTCAGTTTTCCTCAAGGGGTCCTAGTCAGGCCACTCCAGGTATTTTGAAGCCGGATATTATTGGTCCTGGAGTTAACATTCTTGCAGCTTGGCCCGTTTCTCTCGAAAACCAAACCAACACAAAGTCCACATTCAACATAATCTCGGGTACATCAATGTCGTGCCCGCATCTTAGTGGGGTCGCAGCATTGCTCAAAAGCGCGCATCCTGATTGGTCACCTGCAGCCATCAAGTCCGCAATTATGACCACGGCGGATCAAGTGAACATCAAAGGCAATCCGATCGAGGATGAACAATTGCATACCGCCGATGTCTTTTCTATTGGTTCGGGCCATGTTAATCCTACACGGGCAAATGATCCGGGCTTGGTTTATGATATCTCGCCAGACGATTATATCCCTTATTTGTGTGGCTTGAACTACACGAACCAGGAAGTCGGCATCATTGTTGGGCGTAAGGTGGATTGCGTGAAAGTTAACAGCATTCCCGAAGCTCGATTGAATTATCCCTCGTTTTCGATTGTACTAACGGGACCGACTAATCAATTTTTCGCGACTACGAGAACATTGACAAACGTCGGTAAGCCTAATTCATCGTATCACGTTGAGATTGGTTCGACGGCTGAGGGTGTTTTCGTGGAAGTGAAGCCTGAGGTACTCTTCTTTCAAAAGTTGGGCGATAAACTGAGCTACAATGTAACGTTCACCGTAATAAGAAGTACCAGAAAGGTGACGAATACTACTACTCAAAGTCAAGGATTTATTACGTGGACTTCTGCCGACTACTCTGTTAGAAGTCCCATAGCATTTGTATTTTAATTTTCATTATTTTTAATTATTAATTTTTCGGAGATGGATGACATTTTTCTTAATAAAAATCAATAAGGAGTTCAACTTTTATCTACTTTTTTTTTTTTTTTTTTTTTTTTTTTAATTGATGCTTCTGGTGAAGTTTATTACACTGCATGGACAGTAAAAATGGTTGTTGGGCTCGATATTTAAATTAAATTGTTGATACTCAGTCTTAACTCCATACAATAAGGGCCCTTTTGGTTGGAAGGTTAGTATAGATAGCTATGGATGGGATATGGTACACTTGACTAAATTGTTGATTCACAGTGAGTAATCCATTATTTGGTTTGAGTTATGGGGGAGAAACTAATAATACCTGCATTAATAATATCATGTTTGGTTTGGGTGGTAACACAGTTTTCTATGAATTTGTTAGGTAAATTACTGGTTTGCCCCTTTTGATACATATATTGACTAACTGTTTGAAATTCATCCAGATTGAGAAGAATAGAGGTGAGAAGGGAGGATTTATGTCGCTGCAGTCAATAATTTTTGGAATATCATTTTCCATAGTTTTGTTTGGTTCCTAAAGAAAACGGTCTGAAAAATATCAAGGAAACGAAAATAACAAACAAACGGCGATGAACATATTTTGTTCATTGTTATAATTATCACAGATTTCCATTAAAAAGAAAAACAGAAAACTTTCACACATTAAAAATAAAAATAAATAATTAAATAAAGAAATAAAAATATTAAAAAAAAAAAGAAAAAGAAAAAATAAATTGTGAATTAATAATGGAGAAATTCTCCACCAGATTGCTGGCAAGAGTGGAAATCTATCAAGACCAAGTTGGGCAATTGGAGACGAGAATAAACTCATCTCTAATTAGGTGGTGGAGAATGGTGTTGGGCTCATGACTTCTCAAGTAGATGAACGATTGTGAGGTTTTTTGCGGCGGTGGAGAGGTTGCTGGTGGTGGTTGACAGTGTTGAGGGTCTGGTGGTGATGAAGGCGGCAGCGATTGGCGGCGTCGAGGGTTTGGTGGTGGTGATGAAGGCGGCAGCGATTGGCGGCGTCGAGGGTCTGGTCGTGGTGATGAAGGCGGCAGCGATTGGCGGCGTCGATTGTGCTCATTGATAACTCGAACCGCAGGAGATTTTACCTGAAAAAAACTAGGGCACGGTGGAAGAGAGAAGAAGATGAAGAATGTACTATTTATACCTATTAATTTTGTAATTGATGTGTTTTCTAAGGCTATTTTCGACATTTCACACGGCCAGCTAAAAGGGATACAATACCTGATAATTAGTCAAGCCAATTTTGGCTTGACTGCTAATAATTCAAATGGGGGATTAAAACGGTGGGCCCATCAATCAAGGATGGGTTCATCAACTGAACCAAACATTGTACACAATGGTACAACAAATCCCATCCCTTGTAATACCCCAAACCAAAAAGGTAAAGGGATAAGTAGCAAGACCCCCCTCATCTAAATAAATGAGTTAAGAAAACCCCCTCCAAAAAATAATTAGAGAAAACCCCCTTACCTAATATTTTACCCAAATATTATTTAATAATTCCCAAACCACCCTTATTACTCCTAACCCATGCCGTTACAGACCCAGCCCCGACCTCCAACCCCTGCCGCCGTTGACGAAGCAGCCTCCCCCACAGCCGCCGATCATAAACTCGCCGCCGCCGATGTCGTCCTCCGACAACGAGAGCCACGATAAAAATTTCTACACTTCACAAGGCTCGTCTCTGAGCAACGGGTCTGCTACCGGCGGCGATTTTGGGTGGAAGATTGCGATGGGTCTGCTACCGGCGGCGTATGTGTGCGTGGATGGTGATGGTAATGATGGTTGTGGCGGCGGTTTTGAGTGGAGGATTGCGATGGCTCTGTTGGTGGCGGCGGTTTTGGGTGGAGGATTGCGATGGGTCTGCTGGCGGCGGCGGTTTTGGGTGGAAGATTGCGATGGGTCTGCTGGCGGTGGCGTATGTGTGTGTGGTAGTGATGGTTATGACGGCGTTTTTTGGATGTTGGGTTGGTGGGAGTGTGGCAGAAGAGCATTAAGGCTTAATCGACTATGTTCAGTAGTCGATTAAGGTTAATCAACTATGTTCAGTAGTCGATTAAGGTTTAATCGACTATGTTCAGTAGTCGATTAAGGTTAACCGACTCTAGTTGTTATTTTTTTTTTTTTTGATTTTTTGTTTATTGATTTCAATGTATAAATCAATTACAATATTTGTATATTTTTTTTAAATATAACTGTTTTTTTTGTAATTGTGATTTGTTATTTTTAATGGTTAAATTTTTAATCGACTATCCATTAATAAACCTGATAGAGAAAAAAATTAAAAAAATCAAAAAAAAATTAAAAACAAAATTAGAAATAAAAAATATTAAAAAATAAAGAATTTTCTTAATTGACTATGAAGCATAGTCGATTTAAGACTAATCGACTATGCGTCATAGTCGATTAAAAAAATGGAAAAAAAAAATAAAAATTTCGCGGAGCGCGTGGCCCAATGATGAGGTGGCGGGCGGGGGTAAAGCTGGAAACATAATGGCTGAAATTGGAACATGGGCTTTTCTCAAATGATCTAAAATATTTTGGGCCTATCCCCATTAAAAAAAGTAATGGGGGTTATGTCAAAGAGCCCCTACCATAAAACTAAATTATTTCATGTTTATTTAAATCGATCAAGTCTGGTTCTGACGATAGGCAAAGTATGCTTAGGGCTTCCAATTTATTTAATTAAATTTATAATATATAGTTATTGGAAACTCTAGTTCTTAAATAGAAGACGTTAAATCAACGATTGTTACATATTTTAAGAAATTTTCAAATCGTTGGGGCCTGATTTGAATTTATTTGAATTCCTAATATACAAATCCAAATTTTTTAATTAGTGTTTGATAGAAATTTTCATTGTAATCTGGAAGAAAAAAATGATTTCACTAATTTTGATAAGTAATTTTAAAGTTCACATGATACAATCCTAACAAGCTCAAAGATGAAGAATTGGAAGAAGCGCAAGCGTACGAGTTTAAAGAGGCTATTCAAGTTTTCCTTGGAGAAAAAAGCCTTGAATCGACTATTTGAGATGTCAATGGTTTGGAATTGGAAGAAAAGAAAGAGAAGAATTCGTTGGACAAGTCAAATTCCATGTATTATTCTGGCAGAGTTTACCATTCTAGTTATAATTCTCGCATCTAACGTCCATTTAAACTGATTCAAAATGATTCGAAGAGATAACTGAAAGATCTACAACTTTTATGTTTTGAGCGAAGAGATATTCGAATTGGAACAGTGTCGAAATTGAGCTTTAAGTGCATGCCCGTGCACAATCCAATGGCTACGCAAGTTTAGAAGGGTGATCGAAAAGTCGACTTGAAGATCAAGTTACTTAATTTAATTATGCATGTTTTTAATTTAGGATTTATTATGTTTTTATTATTTTAGATTCTTTTATGGTTAGGATTTGCTTATTTATAAGTTTCCTTATTATATATTAGGTAGGAGTCCTTGTCCTTGTGAAAAATGAGTGTTTTTAGATCTTATAAATATGTTGCCAATTTAGCTTATTTTATTGGACGAATTTTAATGAATATTTGAGTATTTTGAGAGATCAATTCTCCTTCGCTGTTTTTACAAGTAGATTCTTGTAATTTTCTTAGCGCCATAATATTGGTTTCTAGTTCTTTATAACCACGGGGTCAATATTCCATCTTGATAATAATGGTTTCTAGCTCTTTATAGCTATGTGGTCATTATTCCTTGCTTCCGCCAATCTGAATCCTCGTTTCTTTGGATGTTTCGATCTTGCTTCCGCGTAACGTATTTGGGTCCTGTAACAAGTTCTACGGTCAGTTGGTATCAGTGCCAACATCCAAAACAGGTTTTACCTATCTTTATTTTTTGTTGTGTCTTCTAGTATATCTCATCTTTTCTTGTGTTGTGTTATTTAGAGTTTTCGTCAAAAAAAAATACAAAAAAAATTCGAATTTTTATTTTTTGTTTAGATTTCTTTCCAGCCAAGTTAGGATTTGTTCGTGTAAAAAAAAAAGACAAAAAAGTAAAATAAATAAATAAAAAATAAAAATCAAATTCGATTTTTTTTTTAGTTTTTTGAGTTCTTAGAGTCTAAGTTAGGTTTTGTTAGTGTCATTAAAAATAAAAAAGGAAAAAAAAAATTGCTTTGATCATTCCGAGAAGGCCGGTTATAAAGAATGAAGAATTGGGCAGCGTAGGATGTCGCCAATGGATAAACGCTTCTAGGAACTCCAAGATCAGATGGAAGGAATTGTTACCTAAGTTCTACGGTTGGTGAACATCACGCCGTACGTATGGCCCTCGAACATGTTGATCTCTGCGTAGTTCCTTTAGTTGGGTAACAATTAGATATTTTGGAGAAAAAATTGTAAATACCGAAATTTGCTACGTAAAATTGACTGAAAATGGTAAAATATATAGTGGGAAATGGCTCAAACTCTCTCTCTCTCTCTCTCTCTCTCTCTCTCTCTCTCTCTCTCTCTCTCTCTCTAAATATATATATAAATATATATATATATATATATATATATATATATATATATATATATATATATATATATATACTTGAGTAGGGGTACTATCGTCATATATTGGAAAAAATGTAAGGTGATGGGGATTTTTGTATTTATGTGTAGTACATGGGGTATATGATACAAAGTTTATAGTACATGGGTGTTTTTGTTTTTAACCCTAATAATTAATAATATATAACACAATTTCCAAACAATTAATACACGCACACCATTAACGTGTAACAAGACGATACTAAGAGTCCGTTTGGCTAAGCTTATTTAAAACATCTGATAAGATGTTTTAGGAGCTGATAAGCTCTTAGGTCTTATTTTAATTTTTTTTAAGGTGTTTGGATATGTAGATTATAAGTTAATATTAGTTCTTAGAAGTTGTTTGGGTATTTGGAAATAAAAGGTCAGTTTATCGCTATAATGACAAAAAAGTACATGACACCATTATAACTGTTGAAGTTATTTGACTCAAATACTTTTATTCCTAAAATATTATTATAATATTTATAAATTAATTTGACATATAAAAATAATAATATAAAATTAATATATTAATATAAAATAAAGGTTGTAAAATAAATGTAATTTTTTTATAGATAAAATATATATAATTTATTATTGAGATAATAAGAATATTCGTGTGTTTTATATACATATAAAATATAAATAGAGACCAATTTTTTCTTACAATTATTTCGATAATTATATTTTAACTAATTATTAATCTTGATTACAAGAATACATTGTTTTGATAAAATATAAATGTTATTAGTATTTGTGTAATATAATAAAGTATTTGAGGGAAATTTTATATTTTGAGTGTTTTAATAAATAATCAAATAAGATCTTAAAGAAAAAAGGTGGGGTGGATGTACTTTCCTAAAAATATCTTATAAGTTCACTAACAGTTTATTTTTGGAAAAAATAAGATCTTTTCTAATTTTTTTACCAAACTCTTTTAAAGAGCTTATAAGCTCTTAAACATCTTATATATATAAGACGTTTTTAGGAGCTTATAAGCTTAGCCAAACAGGCTCTTATAGAAATTGAATTTTTTTTTATAACTGATATTATAAATTACAAGCATTTTTTAGAATTCAGACCCACGACTACCAAATATAGTAACAAAAAAATATAAATGAGACTGAATTAAATTGATTTTTAATAAAAAAATAAGTTATGATTAATAATATAATATATCTTATATATAAAAGAAAGAAATGCAAGGACAACATGAAGAAACCCTAATTGCATTTCTTTAATTTTTTATTTTTAATATTTTTTATGTACTAATTTTCTAGCTATATATAAAAGAAAGAAACGCTGGGACAACCCTAAAAAACCCTAATTGCATTTCTTTAATTATTTATTTTTAATATTTTTTATGTACTAATTTTCTAGCTATATTTTTCATAAATTATCAAAATTGACACAGAACAGTAAAGAATCCCTCCAATGTCAATCTTCTATTTTTTCATCAATATATCTCAAATCTTAAGAGATAAAGATAGAAATTCGATTTGTCAAATCTTAACCCAATTTGTTTGGATTATAAATCTTACTGCATAAAAAAATGAGTAAACTGCAAAAAATACCCCTGTGTAATTTGCAAATAGCAAAAACCCCCTGTGACAAATAAACTAGCAAAAACTCTCCTGTGAAATTTAGTCAAAGGCAAACCCGTAGTAGGTTTTTGGACGTGAAATGACGAAATTGTCCCTAAAATGTATTTATATGTATATATATTTTCCTTTTAATTTGATTTTTTAGAAATTAATATATTGTTAAAAAATAAGAAATAACTAAATTTAAAAATTATTAAAAATTTGTTAATCAAATTAAGTATAGATTTTTTTAAATATACAATAACGGAATTTAAATATTTTTTTGATGTAGCGATAATTTAAAATATATACAAAAACTATGTGATAATAAAAAAAAAATTAAAGACCCCATTGTACATTTAAAATTAAGATATAACAAAAATAAAATAATTAAAATATTTAAAAAATATAAGAATTTATTAATTGCAGAATACCAGGGGTATTTGTGTCTTTTTATATGAAGTCAACACTCAAATGATAAATGTGCCAAGTGTACTATTTAGAGATTACAAATGAGTACTTTTTGCAGTTTACTCCGTATAAAAACTAATGTTATATAAACTAGGGTTAAATACCAAAACACCCCCGTACTATGGTCTTTGTATCATATACCCCCTGTACTACGCATAAATACAAAAACCCCCCTCACATTACATTTTTTTCCAAAATATGACGAAAATACCCCTACTCAAGCAAATATATATATTATCATTTTCAGTCAATTTTACGTGGAAATTTTTGGTACTTATATTTTTTTATCTCCAAAACATCTAATTCTTAGAATTTTTTAATTTTCGGAATAAAACCTTTTATTTTTGTCATTTTGAGTTTCTTCATTTTTTTTTCTTAAATTTCTTCTGGTAGTTCAAACATCCTAAGATTACAAACATCTTTACAGTCATATTATTGTTGAGAATATGAACTACTGAAAGACATCAAAGAAAAAAAAAAAGAAATTCAAAATGACAAAAATAAAAGGTTTTGTTCAGAAAATAACAAAAATATCTAAGTAATTAAATGTTTTGAAGAAAAAAATTAAAATATCAAATTTTCCAAGTAAAATTGATCAAAAATGTCAAAAAATATAGTGGAAAATGGATCAAACAAACCTTTTATTTATAGGCATAGTAGGGGTATTTTCGTCAGATTTTGAAAAAAATATAACAACATGGGGGTTTTCGTATTTATGTGTAGTACATGGGGGTAAATGATACAAAGTCTATAGTACAGGGGTGTTTTGTATTTAACCCTATAAAATATGAATAGTACTACTTTCTTAAATTTTACTATGATAGTGTATTATATTTATTTTATTATGTATTAAATTGATCATTTTTTTCACTTTTAAAATACGATCCCCGGGAAAAAAATTGCTAGTTAGTAAATAATTGAATAGTAATATAACGAGGGTTTATTGTATTTACCGTTGTTCAAATGATATATGTAATTTTGGATAATGAAAGCCCAAGGATAGGATATCCAAGGATTTATGTATTTTCACTTTTGGGATAATGAAAGCACAAGGATAGGATATCCAACCCCAAGCACAAAAGCCTTGACCAATTGCACTGAGCTCAACCCAATAAAATGTTGACAAATAGGTATGAGAATTTGACCTGCTCTGATGGATCCTCGTCTCACTTTGATTTGAAATAGCGGGTACTATTAGACTTAAAAAAATGTGGGGCACGGGGTGGGCTTGATATTGTTGTAGAATAAATTATATAATATAAGAACTGCACTATTATAATATATGGGAAGGGAATAGTGAATGACCGAGAAATCTGCTATTGAAATGTAAAATGGAATTACAGAATATAAATACGAGAGGTGAGAGATTTCTTTTCTAATCAAAGTTATGTATTCAATTAGGAAAAATGGCCCTATTTATACAAAAATGGGAAAAGCCTTGTCATGCTAAACTATTAACACGTAGCAGACTTGCACTCCAAGTAGTAGCAAGCCTTATCAAACAATTACTAGATATATATTACAAAACTTAGTCACTAAGTAATTAAATAATTATTACAATACTCCCCCTTGACTAAGTATGTTGTTGTCGCGTCGGCTGTAAAATTGGATGAGTGAAATATATGTATGCCTCGTTAAAAACCTCAAGCCGGAAAACCCTGTGGGACAAAACCGGTCAGAAGGGAAAAAGAGTGCATAACTCAATCCAAGCCACGTGCATAAGCTGTCTCGTTAAAAACCTTTGCTGGAAAACCCAATGGGACCAAAACCAGTCATAAGGGAAAAAGAGTGCAGCGCACCATTGCTCCCCCTGAAATGAGCAGTATATATAGCTTCCGAAATGGGCCGTCAACCTTGCTTCATATTGGTTCTTCTCATTCCAACGGCGTATACCAACTTCTCAAAAGTAGAAGTCGGTAAGGACTTTGTAAATAAATCAGCAAGATTGTCGCATGAGCGAACTTGTCGAACATCGATCTCTCCATTCTTCTGAAGCTCATGTGTGTGGAAGAACTTTGGTGATATATGTTTGGTCCTATCACCTTTTATGTATCCGCCCCTTGTTTGCGCTATACAAGCAGCATTGTCTTCGTAAATGACTGTGGGCGTGTCTGTAACTGGATGTAATTGGCAGGAATTTCGTATATGGGAAATAACGGATCGTAGCCAAACACATTCTCTCCCTGCTTCATAAAGGGCTATTATTTCTGAATGATTTGAGGAGGTGGCCACCAATGTCTGTTTGGTAGATCGCCAAGATATACCTGCACCATTATAACAAAACAAATACCCAGTTTGTGAGCGAGCTTTATGGGGATCAGATCTATATCCCGCATCGGCATAACCAATTAACCCTTGGTTAGTTGCATTCTTTGAATAAAATAATCCCAAATCTGCAGTACCACGGAGATATCTAAAAATATGTTTAACACCATTCCAGTGTCTCCGGGTAGGCTCAGAACTGTATCGCGCAAGCACATTTACCGCAAAAGCGATATCAGGTCGAGTGCATTGTGCTAAATACATTAACGCTCCGATAGCATTTAGATACGGCACTTCAGGGCCAAGTATTTCTTCATTAAATTCCTTAGGTCGGAACGGATCCTTTTCAGGATCTAAATTGCGCACAACCATAGGGGTGCTCAATGAATTGGAATTTTCCATATTAAACTTTCTGAGCACTCGTTTAGTATATGCAGATTGGTGTATAAGTATGCCGTTATTTTTATGCTCAAGCTCAATACCAAGACAGAGTTTGGTTTTTCCAAGGTCCTTGACCTCAAACTCTTTCTTTAAATATTCAGCAGCATTGGCCAACTCTTCAGGAGTGCCAATGAGGTTCATGTCATCTACATAAACCGCAATAATAGCAAATCCGGTTTCTCATCTTTTAATAAAAACGCATGGGCAAATAGGATCATTTTTATAACCTTCCCTGATAAGGTATTCACTCAATCTATGATACCACATGCGACCGGATTGCTTTAGACCATACAATGATCTCTGTAATTTGATTGAGTGCAGCTCACGAGGAGCGCCAGAGTTTGGCATTTTAAATCCATCGGGAATTTTCATATAAATATCAGAATCTAGGGAACCATATAGATAGGCCGTTACAACGTCCATTAGACGCAGGTCCAGTCCCTCTTGGACGACCATATTGATAAGAAAACGGAAAGTGATCGTATCCATCACTGGTGAATACGTCTCATCATAATCAATCCTAGGCCGCTGGGAGAAACCTTGAGCTACAAGGCGGGCTTTATATCTTACAATTTCATTGTTCTCGTTCCTCTTACGGACAAATACCCATTTATACCCAACGGGCTTTACATTATCCAGAGTTTGAACGATTTGCCCAAATACTTTCCGTTTTTCTAGGGAAGCCAATTCACATTTTATTGCTTCCTCCCATTTAGGCCAATCATTTCTTTGGCGGCATTCCATTATGGAACGCGGTTCACTATCATAATCATCGTACATTATTTCTTGTGCAACCGAGAATGCAAAAATATTATCGATGATTATCTCATTTCTATCCCATATTTCATTGCAAAAACTTATGGGATTCTCGGTATTCCCGGGATTTGATATCGCTTTTTTCTATATCAGGCTCAACAGATTCATTTGGAGCATTCTCACTAGGAACCACTTGGTTCGAAGGTTCATCAATTTTCCCCTTTCTTTTTCTAGGAACAACGTCCTTTGATCCAATTGGTCTACCTCGTTTTTGTCGTGGGGGATCATCATTCATTTTCACATGTTCTTCAGGAACAGCGATCCTAGCTGGAACATTCACAGCTGGAATATAAGACTTCGTAACTTTACTGACATCATTAAATGCATCAGGAATTCTATTGGCAATATTTTGTAAATGAATGATTCTATGGATCTCATTTTCACATTCAGAGGTACGTGGGTCGAGATGAGATAAATGTTGCTCACACCAAGTGAGATTCTCGATTGGTTTTTGTTTATCATTATCACGGATATTCTGAATATCCTTACCAATCGGTATAAATAATGTCTCATCAAAATGACAATCCGCAAATCTAGCGGTAAATAAATCACCTGTCATTGGTTCCAAGAACCTAATAATCGACGGTGAATCAAACCCAACGTATATGCCAAGTCGGCGTTGGGGACCCATTTTAGTCCTCTGAGAAGGAGGAATTGGCACATGCACAGCGCAACCAAATGTGCGAAGGTGCGAAATATCGGGCTCAAAGCCTAATGCCAATTGCATTGGGGAATGCATATGATAAGCAGTTGGGCGTAATTTAATCAGTGCTGATGCATGCAATACTGCATGGCCCCATGCTGCACTAGTGAGTTTAGATCTCATCAGCAAAGTACGAGCAATTATTTGGACGCGTTTAATCAAAGATTCCGCCAGTCCATTTTGAGTGTGAACGTACGCTACTGGGTGCTCGACATTTATTCCCAGTGCTGCACAATACTCATCAAAAGTTTTTGATGTAAATTCTACGGCATTATCCATCCTTATATTTTTGATGGGATAATCAGGGAAATGTGCTCGGAGTTTAATAATTTGTGCTAGCAAACGCGCAAATGCAACATTTCGCGTAGATAATAAGCATACGTGGGACCATCTACAAGATGCGTCCACCAAAACCATAAAATATCTAAATGGCCCACTTGCAGGGTGTATTGGTCCACAAATATCACCATGAATACGTTGTAAAAACGATGGTGATTCATAACCGACCTTTTCAATGGAAGGTTTTATAATGAGCTTTCCTTGTGAACATGATTCACAGAAATATTCATTGGACATCAAGATTTTTGTATCTTTTAATGGATGTCCTTTAGTATGTTGTGCAATCCTACGCATCATAGTCGTTCCTGGGTGACCCAGTCGATCATGCCATAACCCGTGTATATCAGGATTAACAAGTTTCCATGGCATAGTGGCGTAGGATTCGAAAGCTCGAATTTGGACACAATACAGTCCAGAAGCTGTCGCTTCGAACTTCTCATGAACAATTCTTTTGTCCATGACATATGATGTGACGCATAGACACTCCACAGTATTTTCAACCAGTGTCTCTAAATGATACCCATTGCGTCTCACATCTTTAAAACTCAGTAGATTCTTGTTCGATCTACCGGATATCAGTGCATTTTCAATATGCAAAGTGGTACCATTAGGCAACACAATTGTTGCGTTCCCGGAGCCATCTATTATTTCCGCGGAACCTGCTATGGTTTTAACTTGTGCCTTGCACAAAGTCACACTCGAGAAATATATTTTATTATTGAATATTGAGTGTGTAGTTGCACTATCGAGTAGGCAATAATCATATTTGTCCATATTTTTCATGTACGTGTATCAAAATCAGCTCGACCTCGGGTATTTATCCTCCAAGGGAGATATGTACATGTGGGTTTATTCAAAACAACTCAATCTTGGGAATCACACCTTCCAAGAGAGATTTATATATAGTGGGTACAAAATAACCCAAAACCGTTTCAATTTGGACTTGTGATCAATAGCCTCTAAGTTGGCTCTTGACGGGTTTTACCTCGTCTAATGACTCTACGAGCTTCAGGCTCGGAGTTGTTTTCAGATATTTGGCCTTTAAATCGGCTTTTGACGGATATTATCACGTCTTGACTCAACGAGCTTCAGGCTCAGAGTTTATATCTTGTGATTTAGCCTCTAAATCGGCTTTCTTTTCTCAACGAGCTTAGACTCGGATCGATATTAAAGATTTAGCCTTTAAATCGGCTTTCTTTTCTCAACGAGCTCAGACTCGGAGTTATATTAACGATTTAGCCTCTAAATCGGCTTTCTTGGCTCAACGAGTTTAGACTCGGAGCTAAATTTCATTTACTTGACGGAAATTCCAACGTCTTGACTCAACGAGTTTTTCTGCTCGGAGTTATAATAAGACCTCAATACGGTCTATGTTAAGCTCTACGGGTACTATGCCCAGAGTTAAAACGATAGCCTCTAAATCAGCTTTAAACGGAGATTATTATTTCTCCAACTCCACGAGCATCAGGCTCGGAGTTTATATCTTGGCCTCTAAGTCGGCCCACAGATCTGTTGATATATAGCACGTTCTTATAACACTGCTTGGGATCCACAAGCTTGCAAATATAAATTTCAGCAGTAATTCAACAAATAAATAAGCAATAGATTAATATACACGAATCCATCATATCCTTTGAGAAATGATAGCGTATAAAATACCGAAGTATTCGCTAATCGTTCTCGTTTGTCTTTTCGACAATAGATTGAGGATCTGGATTTTCGTAAAATAAAATAGAAAGAAGAATACGAAAATAGCAAATCCCTATCGAGCAAAATCTCGTGCTGATAACGTGTTGTAGAATAAATTATATAATATAAGAACTGCACTATTATAATATAGGGGTCATTAGCAATACACCCCTCATTTAGATAAAAACTAGTGATATGTCCATACCATAATTCTTTCTTTGTGAAAACCCCCTATAATATTTATTTCCAATCTTACCCCTCTAGTAGTGTATCACGTTTTTTTTTTATAATTATCCAAGTAATTTCGAAATCCCTATTAATGAGGCACCTAATCCCACTACTTAGGCTTAATTATATATTTTTCCTAATTTATCTCAATTATTCCTTTTTTCTCTCTTTCCATAACAATTTAATTCCCAAAAATTTGCTTCCAAATTCCTAAAAAATTGCTACGAAATCAAAAAAATAAAATAATCGGATTTTATTATTTTTATTTTTTATTTTAATATTATTTTGGGACTTTATTTAGTCATTTTAAATTTATTTTTAATTTTAATATTTTTTAATAAAAATATTATTTTAAATTTTTAAAACTTTTTTTAAACAAAAAATCGAAAATTTTCTCTCAACAGGTTTGCAACGCCGAATATGACTATGGTTGAATATGACTATATGTGACTATAAACTGTAGTCATATTCTTTCGTTATATTGTTGTTTTTTATATTTTGAACTTAAAAGTTCCGATTATATGGCATAGTCATGTTAACCAAATCATATAAGTAACCAAATCATATAAAACAACGAAGATTCCCTATTATTTACGAAAACAACTCAATCAACATCCACACAAAAAATCACAATTTGAATCTTGTGATTATAAGTCAACTTGAAAACGAGAAGATAGAACATATTCAACAATAGTCGTATTCGAATATGACTACACTCATATTCGAAAAAAACATAAATATGACTATAGTCATATTCGAATATCACTATAGTCATGTTACTACTGCTGTTCAGATTTGGAAAAAAAAAATCGAAAAACATAAATAAAGATAGAAAAATAACGAGAGAGAGGGACAGGAGTCGACGAGGTCTTCATCCCCAAAATCACCCTGGCATATCTTCACCCCAAACGACCCTCCATACTTCAACACAATCATCAAGGTTGACGACATGATGTGCAACACTACAAAAAAACATGAGAATGTGACTATTGTGTGAATAATTCTGCTGAATGAATCTGCACTATTCTGTAAATGCAATTCACATAATATTACGTGAATTCAGTTCAGCCACAACAAACACATTGAAACTTACACTAACATATCAAGTAACAAAAATAAAAAAAAAATAAAAAATTACAATTCGAATAACTACATACATAAATACGAGTATAGTCATATTCGAATATGACTATAGTCATGTTGCAGCAACTGCATTCTCATGCTCAAACTGCATCTTTTCAAAAAACAAATTGACTGATTAACAACAATTCGAATATCAAAATCAAACACAAATGATCCTTACAAATTTTAAATGGAAAATCTCTAAAAGTGAAGACAAAAAATTTGAGAATGTGACTACTATGTGACTACGTCTGATGAATAAATCTGCACTACTCTGTAAATGCAAATCACATAATATTATCTGAATTCAATTCGATCACAACAAACACATTGAAACTTACACTAACATATCAAGTAACGCAAAAAACAAATTACAATAAATTACACTAGCATATCCATTAACACAAAACGAACAATTAATTTACAGAGTAGTCACAACGTGACTCTGTGTAAAACGGAATAAAATTTTGAATCAGTAACAATCGTTTACACCAATTAAGACGACCCAAAAATAAACAATAAAATTCGGTTCTACATACACACATATCTGAATACACACTACAGCCCAACCCCCTTTACGAAAACCAACAAAAATAAAGCAGCATCTCTAACCTTCAAACGCAGTTTCCCATTTACGAAAACCAACAAAAATAAATCAGAATCTCTAACCTTCAAACGCAGTCTAACTCCGGCAACGAACAAAGAATGGTTGAACGCCGATGAAATCTCTATTCTCTCCTAAACTCGGCTGAACTCACGTAATTATATCAAAGAGAATCACGTCCGCCTATAATAAAGGGAAACGGTTATAGAAAGATATCGTGATTAAATATTTGATTTATTATAAAAAACTATTAATAAGGGTACGTATGTCTTATTATGTTTAATTGAGGGGGTTTCACTAATTAAGTTTGGGATGTGGGTTTGTGCAAAAGTCTTAAAAGTCAATTGGGTTTTACTCATAATATTTTTCATTTGAGGGGGGTATTGCATATTTCCCCTATAATATATGGGAAGGGAATAGTGAATGACCGAGAAATCTGCTATTGAAATGTAAAATGGAATTACAGAATATAAATACGAGAGGTGAGAGATTTCTTTTCTAATCAAAGTTATGTATTCAATTAGGCAAAATGGCCCTATTTATACAAAAATGGGAAAAGCCTTGTCATGCTAAACTATTAACACGTAGCAGACTTGCACTCCAAGTAGTAGCAAGCCTTATCAAACAATTACTAGATATATATTACAAAACTTAGTCACTAAGTAATTAAATAATTATTACAATAAATATTACATTTTAACCGGGTACAAGAATAGGGAGGGTTTGTATGTTCCGCCCCGCAATATATATATATATATATATATATATATATATATATATATATATATATATATATATATATATATATATATATATATATATATTAATTAGTTATAATTTTAAAAGATAAATAATAAAATATTACTAACCCTAGCCCCTTAAAGTCTATATTTTTTTTTTATTTATGTTTATATTAAATTTAATTTGTACATGAAATTCACTTTATTTTTGTTGTTGTAGGCTCGTCTTCACTAATCGTAATTGATAAAGTGATTTTTGATGGTTAAGATGATAATGGTCATGAAAATGATGATGGTGATGAAGATATTTTGGTTGATTATTAGAAATAAAGTAGTTTAGTTTTTCAATTAGTTATGTTAAAATGTGATGTGTATTTTAGTTCAAAGATGTTTAATTTGTAGTGATAAATTATATGAGATTTGAAGTAAAATATGCACTTTGTAGGTTTGTTTGTTGAGGTAAGTCATTATATTATAAGTAGCTTCGTTCAGAATTTAGAAAAAATAAAAATGAAGATTGCATTTTTCGACTAAAAAGGAAAATCGGGGATTGTGTGGGGTGATACCTGGGGGGATTTTGCGGGGCGGGTTCGAGGATACCCAACTCATAAAATCTGTGGATTTTGACGGGACGAGGATGAGAGATTTCAAAGCGGGACGGGATGAGGTTTACGAAACACGCTTCATACCCATCCAATTGCCGTCCATATTGATAAATTTAAGGAGCCAAATGAATGTATTTTCAGGGGAATCACATAATAAGCCCATGACCATACGCATAGAGCCCGTCTAGTCGCTATTTAAGCTTATTTTGAATATTTAATAAGCTCTTACATGTGATAAAATATTTAAGAGCTGACGAGTTGTTATATCTAATTTCTTAAAAGGATTATTTTGGAGACTCCTTCACATTGAAAATATGTATAACAAACCACCATAGTGTTTACATCCTAATGCAAACCCCCTCCATTTGAATAATAATTTGGCATACCGCCTCAATAGATTTGAAGTACCCAGAATACCTTTTTAAATCAGTTTTAAACCCTACCCAACTCATATCGGTCTCTATCTTCCTCTCTTAACTCCCAGATCCAAATCCCCCCCCTCCCAAGGTCTCTAACCAGCGATGTTGCTTCCCGAAGTCATAACTCTCTCTCCGGTGGTCGGAATTCAATGATTAACTACCCTTGAATTCATCTCACCGAGCTCTTTCTTTTGATGGTGATTTCATTCAGTTTGGAGCGGTGAATCAGTTTCTGAATTTTTTTTTAGTCTATGCGTATTTCAACGACAGTGGGTCTTGTCGGAGGTGTAATTGTGTTTCGCCAGTCGGAATTTGACGGGCAACTCACCGTTGGATTCCTCTCGCCGAGATCTATATTTTGATGGTAATTTCTTTCATTTTAATACTGTCAGATTCATTTCTATAAATTTTTTCATCTGTGAGCGCGGAACCTTCGGTGGTTAGCAGCGGCTAGGGTTTTGGTAGGAGGCATTTGGGGGGAGGAGCAAGGTTGTAAAAAGCGGTAATCGGGTCGGAGGCGGTTAGGGACCAACTCACGATTAATCGGTGCGGCGGTGATTAATCGGTGATAAATCGGAAATAAATTAGTTTTTAAAATTTAATATAATATATTTCTAGATATTATTTCTAAATACTCAAAACATAGATAAAAATATATTTAAACATAGTTATATCTCCATCATGTATATATTCTAATAAAATAATGGGGCTTTAAGATATAGGTCCCTGGTGACAAAACTTATTAGAACTAAATGACAAGTCAAACTAAACATTTACTTCACATCCTTTATAAATTTCATCCAAAAAATGCCCCTCATACATAAAAAATAAAATTTACACCAAGTAATATCTAAACTTTATTTATCATTTTTATTATTTATTTAATATTTTATGTTTCGCATCTAACATTTTTGTTATTATTTTTTTTCGTAGAACATGTTTTTTTTTCTGCATTTTCGTATTTTTCACAATTATAATAATATATTTTTTTCCTTTTTTTTTCTACATAATATTGAAAATTATGATGAAATTTTTTTCGGCCATAATCATCTACATAAAATCGTAAGAAAGCTGTAGTAGACAGTAGTCACGTATAGACACCCATAGAAAACTGTAGTAATCCGTAGTCACGACATCTGTAGACATAAAATCGAAAAATTTTAGATCTGCCCCACCAAACCATAAATACCCTCCACCAAACCCTAGATCCACTATGCCAACGTCACCCACACCGCTAAAAATGCCACAAACCCAACCCACGCTGCCGTTGCCATCCCCAACCCCCAACATTGTTACGCCACCGGCACCATCCACAAGTGCCGGCGCCCAACGAGTGTCGTCCTCATGCCCAAGACGCGTCACCACCGACGCCTCCCCTCTAGAGCAGCCGTCGCTCGCCACCCCCCACATGACGCCGCCGCCTTACATTACTTTTTTTCAAAAAGGAAAATATTTAGTGAACACTGGTGTTTATGGATCAGATCAAAATTCTAGATTCCTGTAATCGGATTACGGATTACTGTAATCTCAATCAATGCCCAACCATATATATATTCGGTGTGTATATATACAACAACTAAGGTGTGGAGATTATTTCAGAAAATATAACAACAATCCGATTAAATAGAAAATCATGAAGAACTTGAAGATTTTTCTGATTACGCTGATTTTAGCCCTAATTTTCGGATTTGGCTCTTACAATTCGGATGCCAGGTCTCTGCCACCATCTCCCTTCAAACCATGGAGTGGAGTGGTGAAGAGAGAGCTTGAGATTGAGAGAAATAACGAGAGAGATGGAGAGAGCCAGAGAGCGAGACAGAGAAAGAGAAGAATAAAAGAGAAAAAAATAGATCTGGGAAATAAATGTGATTATGTGGTTATAAGTTTTAGGGTTAAGGGCAAGATAGGGATTAAAAAAATTAAGGATGTTGGTCATATATTATTTCAAACTAAGGATTTAATTAAAAAAATGAATTTAGAGTTGTTATTTAGTTCAAATTAGGTTTCAAACTAGGGGCTCCCTAAAATAATAAAAGTTTAATAATAATAAGATTATAATATATAAATATCCTTATAAAATATAAATAAAAAGACATTTTTTTTTAATTTACATTTATTCTTGAACATTCCTAGTATACATCATTAGTTCTTTAACAATAACAGTTAACATAAACAAAATAAAACATAAACTCATAGTTTGTTTTATATAATCCCAACTTTTATTTTCAATTAAAAACAAAAAAAAAAAACCCGGTTTTTGACCTATTTTTGCCACCGAAGTTTGACACGCCATAAAGGTTTTACCGCCTCAGACCGCCTCGAACCGCCTAAAATCGTCTAAAACCGCCTCACAGGCAAAAAACGGATTTTTCAAACCTTTACACTAAAATCGTAAAGGTTTTTTACCGCCTCCGCCTCGGAGACCGATTAATCGGCCGCCTCGGCCGATTTAGACACTGGCGAAGAGTCATTGGCGGTTTGGTCTAAAATTCGCTGCATTTCGCAGCTATAACCCCCCCTCTCTCTCTCTCTCTCTCTCTCTCTCTCTCTCTCTCTCTCTCTCTCTCTCTCTCTCTCTCTCTCTCTCTATATATATATATATATATATATATATATATATATATATATATATATATATATATATATATATTATATATATATATATATATATATATATATATATATATATGTATATCACTCGATCTCTTAGTGTTTGTTGATTTTTGAGTGTTTTGATGTTTCTTCATTTTTTGTTGATTTGCACTAAAATATTTTTTTTTATTTTGATTTTGTAGTTGCAGCTTAATGAAAGACATCGATCCTCTCATTGAAGGTGTCAAAATTTTTGGTTGAAGTTACATATGCTTCAAGTTATAGTGTTCAACAGGCTGTATACATTATGTATACATTACTGTACATTACTATACATTACTAGTTAGATATAGTAACATGTAGTTACATACGCATAAATTCGTGTATTTTCGATTTGTATTTTATTGGTTGTGAGGTAATTTATAATAAAAATATTAAAATTTGTAAATTTTTGTTGTTACGGTTTATGAACTTCTTTTGTATAAGCCAGTATTCGTGTGTGTTTATAATTGATCGACTAAAAATATGGGGTTAAAATAAGAACATAACTATGAATTACTATAGTTTACTACATCTATATGTAGTTACATGAAGTTATTTTCAGTATAGTAAACATATTGATTTTAAAAAAATTAAAAAATGAAAAAAAATAATAAATTTTTTTTTTTTTAATAAAAAGTAATAAAAAAAATATATATAAATTAATTAAAAAGGTTTAAAAAAATAAAAATAATAATAAATAAATCAACGAAAATGATAAATGCAGGACCAGAAATGTTGAATGTAGTTTGACCAAAAATTGCTTATAAGGATAGTATAGTACTTTCGCCTCTCAGGGGTATGTCAAATGATGATTTTGGCTTGGGTTTATCCCTAGTGTATTTGGTACCAAGGAGTGTATATAAAATATGGCAATTTACAAATAAACCCATCAATGTGTACTTATTCATAAAGCGATTCATACAATAAACTCTTTTACAAAAAAGTCCACACATGGTCTAGATTTTTGTAAAAGACTAAAATAGCCTCTCATACTTTAATATCCTCCAATTTCATCCTTTAATTTAATCTAACCTCAATCTGACCTCAAATTTCACAAATTATTGAATTTTGACCCACAACACATTTTTATGGGCAATTTCGTCCGTCGCCGCCATTGACCGCCGTTCTCCGGCGTTGACCTTTTTTTTCCTTCCTGATTTTTCCGCCACCGGTTTCCGGCGTTGACTTTTTCGATTTTTTTCTCTTTCTTTCTGTAACATCTTTTTTTTCTTTCATGTTTAAACAGTAATATTGTTGTGATTGACAGTAATATTAATTATATTACTGTTAAACACAGTAAAATTAACTATATTACAGTTTAACACATCAATATTGCTATATTAATCTCTAGCACAATAATATTAACATAACAAAACTCATTATTATTGTGTAATAGAGTAATATTACAATGTTGACCATTCAACAAATGTAAACATAATAAACAACCAAAAGAATTAATATTATTGTGAGACAGTAATATTACTATGGCAACAGTAATATTAAGGTCAACCACAATAATATTATTACGTTAGTGCGTGAATAACTCTAACAAAACAAAAAAACGAAACAAAATAATAATAATATGGATGTGGTTGATAGTAATATTACCTATAACAATAGTAATATTACCGTTAACCACAATAATATTATTGTGTTTACAGTAATATTACAATAATAAACAGAAATATTATTACATTACTCTGTGAATAAGTCAAACAAAACAAAAAAAACCCAAAAAAAATAATAATGTTGTGTGGTTGACAATAATATTATTGTGTTTACAATTATTTTCCCGTCAACCACAGTACTATAATTACGTTGACTTGACAACAAATCAAACAAAATTAAAAAAAATAACAAAAAAAAATAATAATCATATTACGTTAATTTACCGTCAACGGCAGTACGATTACATAAAGGTATTGTCAATAGCAGTACAATTACGTTAATGTACTGTCAGTGACAGTATAATTACGTTAATTTACTATCAGTGATAATTTACTGTCAGTGGCAGTATAATTACGTTAATGACAGCACAATTACGGTCAACGTTTAGCAGCGGACGTTAAAAAAAAAATTGATTTGTTTAGCGGCGGACGTTAATTTTTTTTTTTTTTTTTGAAAAAGAAAATGTCAAAATTGAATTTTTGTGGTCAAAATTGATTAAATTGGGATTACAATTAGGAATTAGGTATAAAGGGTTGGGGGTAATTTTGTCATATACATGAATTTCTCCTTTATTTATAATAAATATTAAAGGGATTGACTTATTGGTGAAATAAATATAGCCCATAAACCTAGAATAATAAAGATGCTTGATTAGAAACTTATGCACAAAAACACCTATAAAATAAGCCCTTTTTTAAATTAATTTATGAGGTGTTTGGGTGTGTATATTATAACTTACTTTTAGTATTTGGAAATATAACTTCCTTTTATCTTAGTAATGATAAAACAGTACATAACATTATTTTAACTTTTTTGAACATATTTATTTCGTTATAATTGTTTAGCTTATAATTTTACTCTAATATTTTTTTTTCTAAAATATTATTTTAATATCTATAAATTACATTAGTTTCAATTAAGAAAAATGATTATTTTGTAGAATCCCCTCATTTCCAAATTATATAGAACTAACTACCAAGTGGATTACATTCTAGGGGAAATCTCCCTCATTTCGAAAATATTTTGACATACCCCCTGGGCCACCCAGAAGTCCCTATAATACCCTTTTAAAATAAATTTTAAACCCTAGCCACTCATATTTTGGTCTCTCTCTTCCCCCAGATTCAAAATCTCGCCTCCACAAACGTGCGTGGTTATTAGCGGTGCCTAGGGTTTTGGTATGAGGCGAAGGGGGTGAGGAGTCACTGTCTGTTTGATGTAAATATGTAGCATTTCCCAGCAATAACCTCTCTTTCTATCTGTCGATCTGTTAGTGTTTGTTGATTTTCGAGTGTTTTTGATGTTTCTTCAAATTTTGTTGATTTGCACTAAAGTAATTTTGTTTTTAATTTTGCAATCGCAGCTTAATGAAAGCCATTGATCCTCTCCTTGAACGTGTCAAAAATTTGGTTGAAGTTACATGTGAAGCAGTGTTTAACAAACTGTATACATTACTATACATTACTATACATATAGCAACATGTAGTTACATATGCATATATTTGTGTATTTTCGATTTGTATTTTATTGGTTTTGAGGTGATTTATAATAAAAATATTGAAATTTGTAAATTTTGTTGGGGTTTATGAACTTCTTTTGTATAAGCCAGTATTCGTGTGAGTACTATTGATCGACTAAAAATATCGGGAAAAAAAAACGAACATAACTACGAATTACTATAGGTACTATAGGTACATGTAGTTATTTTCAGTATAGTAAACATATTGTTTTGAAAATTAAAAATAAATTAAAAAATTAAATAAAAAATTAATTTTTTTTTATTTTTTAAAAAAATTAAAAAATTAAAATAAATCAAAAAATAAATAAATATATATATAAATTTAACAAACATGTTTATTATTATTTTAAAAAAAGAAAAAAAAAAGAAAATAATAATAAATAAATCAGAGAAAATGCTAAATGCAGGACCATAAATACTGAATGCAGTTTGGCCGAAAATTGCATATAAGGGTTGTATAGTACTTCCGCTTCTCTAGGGATAGTTTATTTAGTGGCTAGGAGGTATGTAAAATAACCCCTTAAGAAAAATCATATAAAGTTCTAATAAACTAATAATGATTTCACTAACGTTCATATGATATTTGATTTGTTTTTATATAAATTTAATTGTAATAAAATATTTTAAAGAAGCAGGTTTACGAAAGTTCCAATTTCTTTTACCTCATTAACATATTAATGTAGGAAAACAATTTTATTTTTGTCAATAAATATAATTATTATTCAGATAATAAGAATGTTTTATATAAATATATATAGGGCAAATGGCAACTAGGCCCATGACAAGTGCACTTAATTAAAAGAGGCACATTCAATTTTTTTGTCTTTCAAATAAATTCAGCTTATTCAAACTTATTTACAAATAAGGAAAATCCTTTTATATATACCAAAATTATCCTCAATTCATTGAAACTCAATTCAACTCCAATTTCACGATTTAAACCCCAATTTATGCTAATTTCATCAATTAACCAATTTTAGCCCTAATTTCAATTTTAACCCCAATTTTGACCCGTCACCACCGGAGAGCGCCGGTCAGCCGCCGTTGACTGCCGGAGATCGCCGGTCTCCGACGTTGACTTATTTATTTTGTTTTGAAAACCTTTTTTTTTGAAATTTTTTTTTCCGGTAGGTCAACCGTCATTGACCGCCGGGTCTCCGGCGTTGACTTTTTTTTTTTTTTTTATAATTTTGTTTTTTCTTAAAAAAAATATTTTAATTAATATTACTGTCTTGGCTACTAAATTAATGTCTCCAACAGTTATTTAACTGTCATAGACAGTAATTTAACTGTTAATTGAATTTTTTTTTCTTCAAAAATATTTTATACTGTCTTGGCTGCTAAATTACTGTCTCCAGCACTTATTTAACTGTCGGAGACACTAACTTAACTGTTAATTGACTTTTTTTTCCTTCAAAAATATTTTAATTAATATTACTGTCTTGGCTGCTAAATTACTGTCTCCGACAGTTATTTAACTGTCGAAGACAGTAATTTAACTGTTAATTGACTTTTTTTTTTCTTAAAAAAAATATTTTATCTGCCTTTGCTGCTAAATTACTCTCTCCAGCAGTAATTTAACTGTCTTAGACAGTAATATTAATAATATTATTGTTCGAGAAAATAATATTCATAATATTACTGTCCCAAACAGTAATATTAATGTCTAAGACAGTAATTTAGTAGCCAAGAATGTAATATTAATTAAAATATTTTTCTAAGAAAAAAAAAATTCGGGAAAAAAAGTCAACGCCGGAGACCGGCGGGCAACAGTGGTTGACTGGCCGGAAAAAAAATTTAGAAAAAAAAGTTTTCAAAAAAAAAAGAAGAACTTTTAAATCCAGGGTCAACGCTGGAATCTGGTCGAAAAAAAAAATTCAGAAAAAAAATTATTTTCTGTAAAAAAGAAGAACTTTTAAAAAATTATTATTTTGGGGGTTAATGTGATATATTTGTTTAAATCCATGGTCAATGTGTAATATTAAGGAAGTTAGAACATAATGAATGGAATTGATAAGAATTATATTATGGAGTGTATTTTAGACTAAAGATATGGGGATGAGATTATTTGAGAGACTATTGTTTTTGTGTACTACAAGAAAAATGAATTTTAGTGACAACGCATGTTGTCACATTAGATCATTAAATTGTCACAAATGAAATTTAGTGTCAATATAATGTTGTCACTACGTTGTCACTAATTCTGTGTCGCTAATGCTTATTGGTGATAACTTACAAAATATTGTCACTTTAGATTTTAGTTAAAATGACAACATTCATGTTGTCACTTAAGCAAGAAGAGTGACAACTTGAATGTTGTCACTAATAAAATGAACCTAGAGTGACAACTTCAATGTTGTCACTAATAAAATAAATCTAGAGTGACTCATTCACTACATTTTGTGAAGTATATTTGTACACATTTATGTTTGCCCTGAACACCAAAGAATAAAAGAAATCCAATATTATAAATATAGAGACACTATTTCAATCAAAATCTCCTCTACAAATCAAGACATATAACAACAAATAACAAAAATAACATTTACCAAATATTTTTTCCTGACAATACGATTTGTCGAAAGAAAGTCATACATTGTAAACTAGTCTGGTCAGTCGTAAACCTAACTATAATCAGACAAGAACTCCGTAAAATGCAGCAACAATACAATCAATAGCATTTCTTTCTCTTCCATGTTTCTTTTTATCAATTGAACCTGCTATTTGCAAATTATATATTTACGCTCAAATATATAATAAATGTATTGTTTAAAGAAGATTAATTAATAGATCTCTCATTTCAATTAATTAATTTTTTGATAAAATATAATTAAGTACTTGTAATTTTTTTTTTCTATCAAAGTACTCAAACCTCATTTTTTTTTTCGCCTTTAAGAATGAGTTCGATTAAGAAAGTATCATCAATGACAATAGTATGTTATCACTAAAAAAAATATGGTTTTGGTGACAATAAATAACTTGTCACTAAAGAAAAGTGGTCATTGGTGACAAGTTATATTTTATCACTAAAGAGAAGTTATCATTAATGACAACTTATATGTTGTCAATAAAAGAAAGTATTATTAGTGATAATAAGCATGTTGTCATTAAAGATAAATAACTATTAGTGATAAAAATGTATATTTTGTCACTTAATATAGTTGTCTAATGATGAAATTCATCTTGTCACATACTTTGTTGTCAGAAATTAATATTTTTCTTGTAGTGGTGGACCAATGTGCATTTAAATCTCATGTAATGGGCATTTTTGCCATTCGCCCTAAAATATAATTACGGAGTAATTTATGTTATAATTATTATGAAAATCCTTGTGATTGTGTTTTAAATAATTACTAATCTTGACTCAAATTATATTCATGTAATATAATAAAATATTTGACATAGTGTATTTCATTCAAATTCGTACGTTTGACTCTAGTTTTGAAACTACTTGCCTTAATATATAGGTGCAGAAGGAATTGATGGATAATCAAAATTAGAGATCAGATATTATTACGCTAATTTATTGGAAGAAATTCATGAATGGAAACAAATAAAATAATATTTTAGGGTTTGACTCGGAAACTTTATTGGAGTAATTGTCTTGTAATCTCGTCCAAATTAGAAAATATACAATATTTCCACAATCTTCAAATTCTTCTCACCATCAACGTATACATATACATATTTATCTATATATATATAGATGCATATTCAAGAATCATTCCATCAAAATATGAGTTTCATCACTACTTCATTTCTAGTTCTCATCTGCATACTACTCAATTTTCATCAATTTCTCAAAGCAGAAAAGCTCGATGTATACATCGTCCACGTCGATCCTTCACATTCCGACGATCTCGACACGTTTTACGATTCATTCTTGCCGACGATTACCAATGTAGCTGCCGGCTCAACCAATAGTACTACCGACCGGCCGAGAATATTGCACCGCTACCGCCATGTGTTTTCCGGTTTCGCCGCCAAATTATCCGCAGCCGATGTCGAAGCAATGCGGCTTAAGAAGGGTTTCGTCTCGGCCCGGCCCGAAAGGGTGTTGCGTCTGCTCACCACGCGTTCTCCCAGTTTCTTGGGGTTGAACCAAAACACGGGCTTATGGAAAAAGTCGAACTACGGCAAGGGCATCATCATCGGCATGGTGGATATCGGAGTCGAGCCCAGCCACCCGTCCTTCGGTGACGCGGGGATGCCGCCGCCGCCTGCGAAATGGAAGGGCGAATGTCAGTTCCGCGCCGGCAAGGGGGCATGCAACAACAAGCTGATCGGAGCTAGATTCCTCGTCCCTGAAATTTCGCCACTGACCAACAATTTAGGCCACGGCACACACACCTCCGGCACCGCCGCCGGAAACTTCGTCGCGGGCGCCGCATTCTTCGGCAACGCCAACGGCACCGCCTCCGGAGTCGCGCCCCTAGCTCACCTGGCAGTGTACCAAGTGTGCAACGACAGCGGCTGCCCGGATAGTGCCATCGCCGCCGCCATCGATGCCGCCATCGACGACGGCGTCGACATACTCTCGATTTCCCTCGGAGGGCAGGATCACCCCCGCTTCGCCGACGATGTTCTCGCGGTCGGCGCTTACAGGGCCATGGAGAGGGGTATTATCGTCAGCGCGGCCGCCGGTAATGCCGGCTCGTCCAGTAGTGTGACTAACGAGGCCCCGTGGTTTATGACAGTCGGAGCCAGCACCACCGACCGGAGAATAACCGTCACCGCGGTTCTCGGAAACGGCGAGCAAATAGACGGAGAAACCGGCAAGGGTTTCCCCTCTATCGAAAAGTTAGAACTTGTTTACCCTGGAGCTTGTTTTGGCCAGTTGGACCCCAATATTAGAGGAAAGATAGTTGTGTGCGACAATTTTCTAGTCGACGGAATCGTGTCCGGAAAAGCGGTAAAAGCTTATGGTGGGGCCGCTGTGATTATATTAAACTCCATAAATCAAGGTGAAACCATTTTCGAGACACCGAACGTTCTCCCAGCAATGCAAGTCAGCTATGTAGATGGCCGCAAGATAATTGACTATTCGGTTTCGACTCCAAATGCCACGGCCGCATTGCTGTTTAAAGGAGATGTTATAGGTAACAATCAGGCTCCAGTTGTGGGTCAGTTTTCCTCAAGGGGTCCTAGTCAGGCCACTCCAGGTATTTTGAAGCCGGATATTATTGGTCCTGGAATTAACATTCTTGCAGCCTGGCCCATTTCTGTCGAGAATCAAACCAACACAAAGTCCACATGGAACATAATCTCGGGTACGTCAATGTCGTGCCCTCATCTCAGTGGGGTCGCAGCATTGCTCAAAAGCGCGCATCCTGATTGGTCGCCTGCGGCCATCAAGTCAGCAATCATGACCACTGCGGATCAAGTGAACATCAAAGGCAATCCTATCGAGGACGAAAAGTTGCATGCCGCCGATGTCTTTGCTATTGGTTCGGGCCATGTTAACCCTACGCGGGCAAATGATCCGGGCTTGGTTTACGATATCTCGCCAGACGACTATATCCCTTACTTGTGTGGCTTGAACTACACGAACCAGGAAGTCGGCATCATTGTTGGGCGTAAGGTTGATTGCGCGAAAGCTAACAGCTTTACCGAGGATCGATTGAATTATCCCTCGTTTTCGATTGTACTAAAGGGATCGACTAATCAAATTTATACGGCTACGAGAACATTAACAAACGTCGGTAAGCCAAATTCATCGTATCGCGTTGAGATTGGTTCGGCGGCTGACGGTGTTATCGTGAATGTGGATCCCGAGGAACTCTTCTTTCAAAATTTGGGCGATAAACTGAGCTACCGTGTAATCGTAAGCAGAAGTACCAGCACAAAGGTGACGAATACTATTACTCAAACTCAAAGTCAAGGATTTATTACGTGGACTTCTGCCGACTACTCTGTTAGAAGTCCCATAGCATTTGTATTTTAATTTCCATTATTTTTAATTATTATTTTTTCGGAGATGGATGACATTTTTCTTAATAAAAATCAATAAGGAGTTCAACTTTTATCTACTTTCTTTTTTTTTTTTTTTTTTTTTTTTTGAATTGTTGATACTCAGTCTTAACTCCATACAATAAGGGCTCTTTTGGTTTGGGTGCTTGGGCTGGATGGGACATTAAATCTCACTTAATATGCAGTTTGGTTTGACTGTTGGGTCACCTCTTGATAAATGGTCCCATGCTTTTTATCATCAATTTGGTTGATAAATAGTCAGCCCAAAACCGGGTGGATTATCTATCATCTGCATATCCCGTTTTTCTTCTCGATGTAAAATTACGAGTGAGCCCCTCTTAATTGTAACAATTACCAAGATATCTTATATAAATAGTTAATTTCTCTCCCTCTCTCTCTCTCTCCATTACAACAAAACCCTCGTCAAAAGCGGAAAACAAAAAAAAATCGTTCCTCTTCTCTTATGTGTAAAAGACACTTCGTCTTCTTCACCATTATCCCAATTGAAGCACAAAATTTTTGTTTCTGAGTTTTTTAGTTAATTTATGTAATGTATTTTTTTATGCAAGGAAAACGACGATCTGAAGACATTAGGGCAAGTCTCCTTCGCTGTGTACGGCTTGGGAGGTATTTGTTCGTCCTCGTTGTTTAAAAACAGCTTATAACTTGTTAGATTTGTGGTTCTTCATCTATAACTAGTTTCGGTATAATTTGTAATCTTTTAGTTTATGGTAAGATGTGAGACGCCGTTGTAAGGATTCTAACGAACCGAACACCCAATTTGAGATAAGGTTTGCTGTTAGATAAATCTATTTGTTGTTGTTTGTCTTTTAATTTTTTTTACTTTACCTTTGTTAATGTGAAATTTGTGTTATAATTGCGCTCGATTCTTTCAAATACAAAGGGGATTTGAATTATTTTAGTTGGTCCTTTCTTTTTATTAACCTGTTAATTTTTGGTTCTTGTTCAATATGTGATTTCTGATTTGGTATGTTGGTTCTGCATTCGGTTCACAGTCGTATAGCATTTGTTATGTACATTATTTTAGTTATATATTGAAATGTCAGGTTATGGTTTATGTCTCATGTTCTGAAAAACATGTGCAATATGTTTACTTGTTAATGTCTTTTAATTATGCAATTCATATTCAAATAATAAAAAAAAAATTGGTGTGTTTGATTTTGAACATATTTTATATATTAAGTGCATGTAATTGATATGATGATACATACATAGATGTGTGCAAGACAAATTACGTTTGTTGTTGAAAATGTATACCAGTACGCATTGGAGTCAAAATTTTGAAATAGCTTAAATATCTAGTTGTGTTTATTGTATTTGTCCATATAAATTTCGTCTGCTTAATGGTAGTGCGAAGTGATTTTTTTTCCGGGGGTAATGTCCTATTATTAGAAGAAATGAGTTCCTTTTTTTTAATTCTTTTTGCCATTTTGTTACTGCAAAATCAAAGTGTATTTGTGCATGTATTATTGTGGTTAATTCTTCCAAATCATATTCTTCTTTTCGTAGACAATGGATTGTTGAGATTTCCAATTTATTTTATTAACTTAAAGATTTGTGTGGAACTTTGATGATTGCGAGAAGCAAACTCAGTTTACATGTACATATTCAATTGAAATACATATATGTAGTTGGTTAAACAGGTCGATAGCAACCACAAATTGATTTGCCAATAACTTGATTAGTTATCTGTTTAATGGCAGTGTGAAGACCTCTTAATTCTTTAGTTTGGTGGTCTATGCATTTACTTAATAGTTTATGGGTTTGATGTACATGTTTGTAGGAGACAAAACAATAAAAGTGTTTTGTGGTGAATTAAGTTTCGCTTTACGAAGAATGCCGATGGGCGATTGAAGAGAAAGCCCTGTTGGTTAACTTCCGGGAGCTTAGAGGCTTAAATACTAAGAATTCTTTGCAAATAGGTGATGATGAGGCTTAAATACTAAGAATTCTTTGCAAATAGGTGATGATGATGATGATGATGATGATGATCGTGATAATGTGACGTGGGCGAACAACAGACCACGAAAAAATTTGACAACTCCGGATTATTGCATCGTTTGAACTATCTTCATCGTCAATTTCCAAATATTATTGTCGATAATGTCAACAATGGCAATGCCAACGCCAATGCTAGCGGCAATGCGGATGTTGATGATGAAGACAAAAGTAGTAATGTTCGAGAGATGTTCCAGTGTCCGATGGATCCATTATTTTGGATTGGAGTGTTTAGATGAATTGTTACATATGTTTGTAGACTTCGTTAATGTTTACGACTTGTACGTCGTCTTGAAAATGCTAGGTAACGCCTTTGGGTAAGGGTTTCATGATTTTTGTTTTTTCGTAATTTAATTGTTAAGACGATATATTTATGACAATTGTTATTGTGTGCGTACATGAATATGTCAAAACTTAAAATGGCTGGCTCGGATTTTGCAAAATGAGGTTTTCAATTGTTTTATTCAAGAGATGATAAATGGTTGAGTTGTTAAAAAAAATTAAGAAGAGGATGGTGGTGGTGATAGGTGAATTTAAGGGTATTATGGGCATTTCACCTGTAATCCCATCTAATGAAGTGAACAAAATAAAAGATTGTTAATTATTTGACTATTAATATTTAAGTCATCCCACAAACCAAAACAGGTAATTAGTCTCACTCAGAGTCATATCAATCCCAATATTAATTGTCCCATCCCAGCCTATCCATCCAAACCATCGAACCAAAAAGGCCCTAAAGGGATAATTAGCAAGACCCCCATCATCTAGGTAAATGAGTTAAGAAAACCCCCTCCCAAAAATAATTAGAGAAAACCCCCTTACCTAATATTCTACTTAAATATTATTTAATAATTCTCAAACCACCCTTATTACTCCTAATTATAACCCATGCCGTTACAGACCCAGCCCCGACCTCCAACCCCTGCCGCCGTTGACGAAGCAACCTCCCCCACCGCCGCCGATCATAAACTCGACGCCGCCGATGTCGTCTTCCGACGACGAGAGCCACGATACAAATTTCTACACTCCACAAGGCTCGTCTCTGAGCAACGGGTATGCTACCGGCGGCGATTTTGGGTGGAAGATTGCGATGGGTCTGCTACCGGCGGTGTATGTGTGCGCGGATGGTGATGGTAATGATGGTTGTGGCGGCGATTTTAAGTGGAGGATTGCGATGGCTCTGTCGGTGGCGGTGGTTTTGGGTGGATGATTGCGATGGGTCTGCTGGCGGCGGCGGTTTTGGGTGGAAGATTGCGATGGGTCTGCTGACGGTGGCGTATTTGTGTGTGGTAGTGATGGTTATGGCGGCGTTTTTTGGATGTTGGGTTGGTGGGAGCTTGGCAGAAGAGCATTAAGGCTTAATCGACTATGTTCAGTAGTCGATTAAGGTTAACCGACTCTAGTTGTTAATTTTTTTTTTGGATTTTTTGTTTATTGATTCCAATGTATAAATCAATTACAATGTTTTTATATATTTTTTTTAAATATAATTGATTTTTTTTTTTGTAATTGTGATTTGTTATTTTTAATGGTTAAATTTTTAATCGACTATCCATTAATAAATCTGATAGAGAAAAAAATTAAAAAAATCATAAAAAATTTAAAAACAAAATTAGAAAAAAAAAACATTAAAAAACAAAGAATTTCCTTAATTGACTATGAAGCATAGTCGATTTAAGACTAATCGACTATGCGTCATAGTCGATTAAAAAAATGGAAAAAAAAAAAAAATCGCGGAGCGCGTGGCCCAGTTATGAGGTGGCGGGCGGGGGTAAAGCTGGAAACATAATGGCTGAAATTGGAACATGGGCTTTTCTCAAATGGTGTAAAATATTTTGGTCCTATCCCCATTAAAAAAAGTAATGGGAGGTTATGTCAAAGAGCCCCTACAGTAAAACTAAATTATTTCATGTTTATTTAAATAGATCAAGTCTGGTTCTGACGATAGGCAAAGTATGCTTAGGGCTTCCAATTTATTTAATTAAATTTATAATATATAGTTATTGGAAACTCTAGTTCTTAAATAGAAGACGTTAAATCAACGATTGTTACATATTTTAAGAAATTTTCAAATCGTTGGGGCCTGATTTGAATTTATTTGCATTCCTAATATACAAATCCAAATTTTTTAATTAGTGTTTGATAGAAATTTTCATTGTAATCTGGAAGAAAAAAATGATTTCACTAATTTTGATAAGTAATTTTAAAGTTCACATGATATAATCCTAACAAGCTCAAAGATGAAGAATTGGAAGAAGCGCAAGCGTACGAGTTTAAAGCGGCTATTCAAGTTTTCCTTGGAGTAAAAAGCCTTGAATCGAATATTTGAGATGTCAATGGTTTGGAATTGGAAGAAAAGAAAGAGAAGAATTCGTTGGACAAGTCAAATTCCATATATTATTCTGGCAGAGTTTATCATTCTAGTTATAATTCTCGCATCTAAAGTCCATTTAAACTGATTTAAAATGCTTCGAAAAGATAACTGAAAGATCTACAACTTTTATGTTTCGAGCGAAGAGATATTCGAAGTGGAACAGTGTCGAAATTGAGCTTTAAGTGCATCCCGTGCACAACCCAATGGCTACGCGAGTTTAGAAGGGTGATCGAAAAGTCGACTTGAAGATCAAGTTACTTAATTTAATTATGCATGTTTTTAATTTAGGATTTATTATGTTTTTATTATTTTAGATTCTTTTATGGTTATGATTTGCTTATTTATAAGTTTCCTTATTATAGATTAGGTAGGAGTCCTTGTCCTTGTGAAAAATGAGTGTTTTTAGATCTTATAAATATGTTGCCAATTTAGCTTATTTTATTGGACGAATTTTAATGAATATTTGAGTATTTTGAGAGATCAATTCTCCTTCGCTGTTTTTACAAGTGGATTCTTGTAATTTTCTTAGCGCCATAATATTGGTTTCTAGTTCTTTATAACCACGGGGTCAATATTCCATCTTGATAATAATGGTTTCTAGCTCTTTATAGCTATGTGGTCATTATTCCTTGCTTTCGCCAATCTGAATCCTCGTTTCTTTGGATGTTTCGATCTTGCTTCCGCGTAACGTATTTGGGTCCTGTAACAAGTTCTACGGTCAGTTGGTATCAGAGCCAACATCCAAAACAGGTTTTACCTATCTTTATTTCTTGCTGTGTCTTCTAGTATATCTCATCTTTTCTTGTGTTGTGTTATTTAGAGTTTTCGTCAAAAAAAAAAAAAATACAAAAAAAATTCGAATTTTTATTTTTTGTTAAGATTTCTTTCCAGCCAAGTTAGGATTTGTTCGTGTAAAAAAAAGACAAAAAAGTAAAATAAATAAATAAAAAATAGAAATCAAATTCGATTTTTTTTTTTTAGTTTTTTGAGTTCTTAGAGTCTAAGTTAGGTTTTGTTAGTGTCATTAAAAATAAAAAAGGAAAAAAAAAATTGCTTTGATCATGTCCGAGAAGGCCGGTTATAAAGGATGAAGAATTGGGCAGCGTAGGATGTCGCCAATGGATAAACGCTTCTAGGAACTCCAAGATCGGATGGAAGGAATTGTTACCTAAGTTCTACGGTTGGTGAACATCACGCCGTACATATGGCCCTCGAACATGTTTATCTCTGCGTAGTTCCTTTAGTTGGGTAACAATTAGAAATTTTGGAGAAAAAATTGTAAATACCGAAATTTGCTACGTAAAATTGACTGAAATGGTAAAATATATAGTGGGAAATGGCGCTCTCTCTCTCTCTCTCTCTCTCTCTCTCTCTCTCTCTCTCTCTCTCTCTCTCTATATATATATATATATATATATATATATATATATATATATATATATATATATATATATGCTTGAGTAGGGGTACTTTCGTCATATATTGGAAAAAATGTAAGGTGATGGGGATTTTTGTATTTATGTGTAGTACATGGAGTATATGATACAAAGTTCATAGTACATGGGTGTTTTTGTTTTTAACCCTAATAATTAATAATATATAACACAATTTCCAAACAATTAATACACGTCGCACCATTAACTTGTAACAAGACGGATACTAAGAGTCCGTTTGGCTAAGCTTATTTAAAACATCTTATAAGCTACACATCTGATAAGATGTTTTAGGAGCTGATAAGCTCTTAGGTCTTATTTTAATTTTTTTTAAGGTGTTTGGATATGTAGATTATAAGTTAATATTAGTTCTTAGAAGTTGTTTGGGTATTTGGAAATAAAAGGTCAGTTTATCGCTATAATGACAAAAAAGTACATGACACCATTATAAATGTTGAAGTTATTTGACTCAAATACTTTTATTCCTAAAATATTATTATAATATTTATAAATTAATTTGACATATAGAAATAATATATTAATATAAAATAAAGGTTGTAAAATAAATGTAATTTTTTTGATAGATAAAATAAATATAATTTATTATTGAAATAATAAGAATATTCGGGTGTTTTATATACATATAAAATATAAATAGAGACCAATTGTTTCTTACAATTATTTCGATAATTATATTTTAACTAATTATTAATCTTGATTACAATAATACATTGTTTTGATAAAATATAAATGTTATTAGTATTTGTGTAATATAATAAAGTATTTGAGGGTAATTTTGTATTTTGACTGTTTTAATAAATAATCAAATAAGATTTTAAAGAAAAAAAGGTGGGGTGGATGTACTTTTCTAAAAATATCTTATAAGCTACTAACAGTTTATTTTTGGAAAAAATAAGATCTTTTCTAATTTTTTTACCAAACTCTTTTAAAGAGCTTATAAGCTCTTAAACATCTTCCTGGACCACCATCGAATGGCAAGGACCTTGGCTACTAACAGTTTATTTTTGGAAAAAATAAGATCTTTTCTAATTTTTTTACCAAACTCTTTTAAAGAGCTTATAAGCTCTTAAACATCTTATAAGACGTTTTTAGGAGTTTATAAGCTTAGCCAAACAGGCTCTAATAAAAATTGATTTTTGTTTTTTTTTTATAACTGATATTATAAATTACAAGCATTTTTTAGAATTCAGACCCACGACTACCAAATATAGTAACAAAAAAATATAAATGAGACTGAATTAAATTGATTTTTAATAACAAAAATAAGTTATGATTAATAATATAATATATCTTATATATAAAAGAAAGAAATGCAAGGACAACCTGAAGAACCTTAATTGCATTTATTTAATTATTTATTTTAATATTTTTTATGTACTAATTTTCTAGCTATATATAAAAGAAAGAAACGCTGGGACAACCCTAAGAAACCCTAATTGCATTTCTTTAGTTATTTATTTTTAATATTTTTTATCTACTAATTTTCTAGCTATATTTTTCATAAATTATCAAAATTGACACAGAACAGTAAAGAATCCCTCCAATGTCAATCTTCTATTTTTTCATCAATATATCTCAAATCTTAAGAGATAAAGATAGAAATTCGATTTGTCAAATCTTAACCCAATTTGTTTGGATTATAAATCTTACTGCATAAAAAAATGAGTAAACTGCAAAAAATACCCCTGTGTAATTTGCAAATAGCAAAAACCCCCTGTGACAAATAAACTAGCAAAAACTCTCCTGTGAAATTTAGTCAAAGGCAAACCCGTAGTAGGTTTTTGGACGTGAAATGACGAAATTGTCCCTAAAATGTATTTATATGTATATATATTTTCCTTTTAATTTGATTTTTTAGAAATTAATATATTGTTAAAAAATAAGAAATAACTAAATTTAAAAATTATTAAAAATTTGTTAATCAAATTAAGTATAGATTTTTTTAAATATACAATAACGGAATTTAAATATTTTTTTGATGTAGCGATAATTTAAAATATATACAAAAACTATGTGATAATAAAAAAAAAATTAAAGACCCCATTGTACATTTAAAATTAAGATATAACAAAAATAAAATAATTAAAATATTTAAAAAATATAAGAATTTATTAATTGCAGAATACCAGGGGTATTTGTGTCTTTTTATATGAAGTCAACACTCAAATGATAAATGTGCCAAGTGTACTATTTAGAGATTACAAATGAGTACTTTTTGCAGTTTACTCCGTATAAAAACTAATGTTATATAAACTAGGGTTAAATACCAAAACACCCCCGTACTATGGTCTTTGTATCATATACCCCCTGTACTACGCATAAATACAAAAACCCCCCTCACATTACATTTTTTTCCAAAATATGACGAAAATACCCCTACTCAAGCAAATATATATATTATCATTTTCAGTCAATTTTACGTGGAAATTTTTGGTACTTATATTTTTTTATCTCCAAAACATCTAATTCTTAGAATTTTTTAATTTTCGGAATAAAACCTTTTATTTTTGTCATTTTGAGTTTCTTCATTTTTTTTTCTTAAATTTCTTCTGGTAGTTCAAACATCCTAAGATTACAAACATCTTTACAGTCATATTATTGTTGAGAATATGAACTACTGAAAGACATCAAAGAAAAAAAAAAAGAAATTCAAAATGACAAAAATAAAAGGTTTTGTTCAGAAAATAACAAAAATATCTAAGTAATTAAATGTTTTGAAGAAAAAAATTAAAATATCAAATTTTCCAAGTAAAATTGATCAAAAATGTCAAAAAATATAGTGGAAAATGGATCAAACAAACCTTTTATTTATAGGCATAGTAGGGGTATTTTCGTCAGATTTTGAAAAAAATATAACAACATGGGGGTTTTCGTATTTATGTGTAGTACATGGGGGTAAATGATACAAAGTCTATAGTACAGGGGTGTTTTGTATTTAACCCTATAAAATATGAATAGTACTACTTTCTTAAATTTTACTATGATAGTGTATTATATTTATTTTATTATGTATTAAATTGATCATTTTTTTCACTTTTAAAATACGATCCCCGGGAAAAAAATTGCTAGTTAGTAAATAATTGAATAGTAATATAACGAGGGTTTATTGTATTTACCGTTGTTCAAATGATATATGTAATTTTGGATAATGAAAGCCCAAGGATAGGATATCCAAGGATTTATGTATTTTCACTTTTGGGATAATGAAAGCACAAGGATAGGATATCCAACCCCAAGCACAAAAGCCTTGACCAATTGCACTGAGCTCAACCCAATAAAATGTTGACAAATAGGTATGAGAATTTGACCTGCTCTGATGGATCCTCGTCTCACTTTGATTTGAAATAGCGGGTACTATTAGACTTAAAAAAATGTGGGGCACGGGGTGGGCTTGATATTGTTGTAGAATAAATTATATAATATAAGAACTGCACTATTATAATATATGGGAAGGGAATAGTGAATGACCGAGAAATCTGCTATTGAAATGTAAAATGGAATTACAGAATATAAATACGAGAGGTGAGAGATTTCTTTTCTAATCAAAGTTATGTATTCAATTAGGAAAAATGGCCCTATTTATACAAAAATGGGAAAAGCCTTGTCATGCTAAACTATTAACACGTAGCAGACTTGCACTCCAAGTAGTAGCAAGCCTTATCAAACAATTACTAGATATATATTACAAAACTTAGTCACTAAGTAATTAAATAATTATTACAATACTCCCCCTTGACTAAGTATGTTGTTGTCGCGTCGGCTGTAAAATTGGATGAGTGAAATATATGTATGCCTCGTTAAAAACCTCAAGCCGAAAAACCCTGTGGGACAAAACCGGTCAGAAGGGAAAAAGAGTGCATAACTCAATCCAAGCCACGTGCATAAGCTGTCTCGTTAAAAACCTTTGCTGGAAAACCCAATGGGACCAAAACCAGTCATAAGGGAAAAAGAGTGCAGCGCACCATTGCTCCCCCTGAAATGAGCAGTATATATAGCTTCCGAAATGGGCCGTCAACCTTGCTTCATATTGGTTCTTCTCATTCCAACGGCGTATACCAACTTCTCAAAAGTAGAAGTCGGTAAGGACTTTGTAAATAAATCAGCAAGATTGTCGCATGAGCGAACTTGTCGAACATCGATCTCTCCATTCTTCTGAAGCTCATGTGTGTGGAAGAACTTTGGTGATATATGTTTGGTCCTATCACCTTTTATGTATCCGCCCCTTGTTTGCGCTATACAAGCAGCATTGTCTTCGTAAATGACTGTGGGCGTGTCTGTAACTGGATGTAATTGGCAGGAATTTCGTATATGGGAAATAACGGATCGTAGCCAAACACATTCTCTCCCTGCTTCATAAAGGGCTATTATTTCTGAATGATTTGAGGAGGTGGCCACCAATGTCTGTTTGGTAGATCGCCAAGATATACCTGCACCATTATAACAAAACAAATACCCAGTTTGTGAGCGAGCTTTATGGGGATCAGATCTATATCCCGCATCGGCATAACCAATTAACCCTTGGTTAGTG
>NW_012193426.1:225014-313889 GCF_000504015.1 Erythranthe guttata
TTGATTAGAGACTTATGCACAAAATCACCTATAAAATAGGCCATTTTTTAAATTAATTTTTGAGGTGTTTGGGTGTGTATATTATAACTTACTTTTAATATTTGGAAATATAACTTCTTTTTATCTTAGTAATGATAAAACAGTACATGACATTATTTTAACTTTTTTGAACATATTTATTTCGTTATAATTGTTTAGCTTATAATTTTACTCTAATATTTTTTTTTCTAAAATATTATTTTAATATCTATAAATTACATTAGTTTCAATTAAGAAAAATGATTATTTTGTAGAATCCCCTCATTTCCAAATTATATAGAACTAACTACCAAGTGGATTACATTCTAGGGGAAATCTCCCTTATTTTGAAAATATTTTGCTGAGGAAAAAAAGAAAAGAAAAAAGAAAGGACCGCAAAGTTATTTGCGCAACTGAGCTGGGCTCTTCACTAACTTCATATGATATTGATTTGCTTTGATATAAATTTAATTGTAATAAAATATTTTAAAGAATTAAGCAGGTTTACGAAAATTCCAATTTCTTTTACCCCATTAATATATTAATGTAGGAAAACAATTTTATTTTTGTCAGGAAATATAATTATTATTCAGATAATAAGAATATTTTATATACATATATATAGGGTAAATGACAACTAGGCCCATGACAAGTGCACTTAATTAAAAGAGGCACATTCAATTTTTTTGTCTTTGATATTAATTCAGCTTATTCACACTTATTTACAAATAAGGAAAATCCTTTTATATATACCAAAATTATCCTCAATTCATTGAAACTCAATTCAACTCCAATTTCACGATTTGAACCCCAATTGATGCTAATTTCATCAATTAACCAATTTCAGCCCTAATTTCAATTTTAACCCCAGTTTTGACCCGTCACCACCGGAGAGCGCCGGTCAGCCGCCGTTGACCGCTGGAGACCGCCGGTCTCCGACGTTGACTTATTTTATTTTGAAAACTTTTTTTTTTGAATTTTTTTTCCCGATAGGTTAACCGTGCGTTGATTTTTTTTTTTTATAATTTTGTTTTTTCTTAAAAAAAAATATTTTAATTTATAATATTACTGTCTTGGCTACTAAATTAATGTCTCCAACAGTTATTTAACTGTCGGAGACAGTAATTTAACTGTTAATTGAATTTTTTTTTTCTTCAAAAATATTTTATACTGTATTGGCTGCTAAATTACTGTCTCCAGCACTTATTTAACTGTCGGAGACACTAACTTAACTGTTAATTGAATTTTTTTTTTCTTCAAAAATATTTTAATTAATATTACTGTCTTGGCTGCTAAATTACTGTCTCCGACAGTTATTTAACTATCGGAGACAGTAATTTAACTGTTAATTGACTTTTTTTTTCTTAAAAAAAAATATTTTATCTGCCTTTGCTGCTAAATTACTCTCTCCAGCAGTAATTTAACTGTCTTAGATAGTAATAATAATAATATTATTCTTTGGGAAAATAATCTATATAATCTATAAAAGTTGAATCCCACACCTAATTGATTGACATTTGTCAATTTCAATTGATGACATGTATTCAATTTCATCCCATGTGGCAAATTGATTGGTAAAAATAAATCATCAAAAAACATGTCATCATTTCCAAAATTAAAGATAATTAAATATATTTTATTATTTTATTAATATATTTATATCTACCATTTATAAAATCTCTAAATATATCAACTTTCTTGGAAACTATAAATAGATTTATTTTTGAATTTAATTTTAATAGTAATTAATTTAATTTAAATTTAGTTAAATTCAATTTAAAGGCTTCTCTTATTATTGTTGCATGATTGGTGATGTTACGAAAATTTTGTATTTTAATTAATAAGTTTGGATTTATATTAAAAACAATATGCAGAATAAATCATTTGATATTAATATATAATACATTTTACGTGAACATGACTAGAGAATATGTTTTTTTGTACTAATTTAATATTATATATTAACATTATATGTATAAAAAAAAGATACATGTTCGAATTTACTATACTGCGGAAATCTATATAATATATAAAAGTTGAATTCCATAGCTAAATGATTGACATTTGGCAATTTCAATTGATAACATGTCCTCAATTTCATCCATAGTGTCGAATTGATTGGTGGAAATAAATCATCAAAAAACATGTCATCATTTTTCAAAATTAAAGGTAATTAAATATATTTAATTATTTTATTAATTTATTTATATCCTACCATTTATAAAATGCTCTAAATATATCAGCTTTCTTGGAGACCCTAAATAAATTTATTTTTGAATTTAATTTGAATTTAGTTAAATTTGATTTAAAATCTCCCATTATTATAATTGCATGATTGGTGGTGTTACGGATTTTTTTAATTTTAATTCATAAAATTGGATTTATATTAAAAAAATATTGCAGAATAAATTATTTGATATTATACATTTTACATGAACATGACTAGAGAATATGTATTTTTTTTACTAATTTAATATTGGGGTCATTAGCAATAAACCCCTCATATAGATAATAAATGGTGATATGTCCAACCCTAAAATCTTTCTTTGTGATAACCCCCTATAATTTGTATTTCCAATTCTACCCTTATATCAATTAACATAATTAGTCTCAATTATTCCTTTTTTCACTCTTTCCATAAGAATAATCTAATTCCTAAAAATCTACTTCCAAATTTCTAAAAATTTGTTACCAAATCAAAAAATAGGATTTTTTTTTATTATTATTTTGTATTATTTTCGGATTTTATAGCCACTTTTTTATTATTTTTTTATTTTTTAATATTTTTTTAATAAAAAATATTTTTTTTTAATTTTTTTTAAACAAAAATTTGATTTTTTTTTTCTCGACAGATATACAACTCCGAATATGACTATAGTTGAATATGGCTATTACGTGACTACGCTGTGTATAATAGTGTAATTAACATATTATAGAAGCATAATTATTAATATAACAGTAAGAATATGACTACTATGTGAATGTGATTGTGCTTTGTAAAACATTATAATTAACAGACAGTAGAAACATGAATATGACTATTATGTGACTACAGTTTATATAACATACTGAACATGATAGTGGGAATATGACTATTATGTGACTAGCAACTGCGTAATGTGACTACAAGTAATCAGCACTTGAAAAAACTTGCAATATTAACAGCAAAATACATTGCAAAAAGAAAGAAAAATGACTACGAAAAAACAAAAATAACTAATGTGATCCTTCAACAATGGCCATCAAACATGTTTTTTTGTTGCGGTATCCAACTCGGTTGCACCGACTGCACTTAATCTTCTGTTTGATCTTCTCTGTTAAATATGACTACACTGTTGAACATATGCAGCACTACAAAAAAAAATGACAAATATAACTAAGTTGTTAAACATGACTACTCTGTCAAACGTGACTACTCTGTAAAATACATTGCACTACAACCGACTAATCTCGTAATTCAATGGATTTTCCAGATCTAAACATTCAGAATATGCAGAATAACACAAAAATTAATAAAATCAAGAATAATTGAAAATCAATGTATTCGTTCATAACAAACAAATAATAGAACTGAAAATCTAGATCCATAACATATTCTATTGCTAGTTCGACAATTAATTCGAGAAAAATAAAAAATAAAATTTACCAATTAATATAGTATATATTGGTATTCCGCGTTGAGAGAAGGGAAATCTCCATATAGAAATCCGACGGAGGCAGGGTGGGGAGGCGCCACCGCCAATTGTACTAGGCGTCGATGTGGTGGTGTTCGACGAGGGGGGAGACGATCTCCAACATCGGCGTAGGAGGCCTCCTGCAACGGGTTTCGGCGGCGGCGTTTGAAGGGTGACTCCGGCGGCGGCGGTCTACAGATGTGAAGAAGAAGGAAAAAGAAAAAAAGAAAAAAAAAAGAAAAAAAAAGCTGTAAACAGAGAGAAATAGCGAGAGAATGAAAGAGAGAGAGGCGAGAACCGAGAGAATGAAATTGAGGGAGAAATAAAATTGTATTATATTAAAAACCTAACACATAGGGGCACTTTAGTCTTATCATGGCTGGTAAGGGGGGTCTCACTAATTTAGATTGGAATATGGGTTATGGGAAAAGTCTTTAAAGTCAATTGGGTTTAGTTCAAAATATTTTCTAAGTAAGGGGTGTATCGCATATTTCCCCTTTAATATTATATATTAATATTATCTGTAAAAAAGAAATATACATGTTTGAATTTACTATCTTGCGAAAATTGACACTATTTGTTATGCCATGTGTAGAGTAAGTAATGTACTCCCAATTATTTACCATATTGAAAATTATACTACATAAATTTCATGTTATTATTTAAATTATTATTTTTTCTTCAGTGAATCCAGTGACAATAAATTTTACGCTTGATTTAACCTTTTAAATTATATACTAATTAAAATACAAAATTTATCATGATTATACTAATAAATTGAATAACCTAAGTTAAAACTTAAGTTTAATCAATTCATAAAATAAACGAATTGATTTTATATATTTCAAAATAAAATAATTCTAAATCTTTGGAATTAAATTCATTTATCCACTTTATTTAATGGTTAACATTAAGAATATCAATTGTTTTGTTTAAAATGTATAATGATCGTATATACCATATATTTTATTCCACTAATAACTATTTCATTATAACTCTAATAAATATAATGAAGTAAATATCTACAGCAACTCCAACCCAAAAGTGTCAAATGAGTTTGCAAATATTTATGTGCTTTTAATATTTTATTTTGATATTTATCTAAATGTATTTTCTTCAACCATAGGTATTAAATAGTTGTTAATTAAATATATCTAATTGCCACGTGTTGTTTTCTAAATGGACACTGAGGTGGTTAAATTCATAACTCATGTTTGATATTTTATTCTGCATGATTGCATAATGAATTTTTACATTCCGAAAGATGAAATGTCAAAATACCTCATTTCATAACTCTATTAGAATAAAAAATTACTATTTTGGAGTATAAAAATGGTGGTTAAATGTTTTGATAGTTCATTTAATAATCCCGCTCGAAGTGCTCTTGCCGTAAATAGTTTATATTAATAATTCCCCTAATGTTTGTTTCCGTCTTACATCGACCCCCTTATGATATGATTTTTCAAGGAATTTTTTTATTACGTGGAATATTCCAATAATGCTTATTCTACCCTGTACACACGACATTTCTTTATGGTACGTTTTAAAGACAAAAATTACCCTCATGTGAACTTTACACGAAATCTTTATTCTTCTTAAATAACACTTTCACAAATTTTTATTATTACCATGACAACCCTGAGGGTAATTTTTTAGTTTAAAAATTAAGATAAAAGAAATGTCACGTCTGCAATGGTAGACTCCATATTTTTTGGGACATTACATGGAATAAAAAAGATTCCGTAAAAAAAATCACACCATAAGGGGTTCGTGTAAGACAGAAACAAACATCAGGGGGTTTTGGTATAATCACCGATAAGTGGGGGTATTTTCTGTAATTTGGGCTAAGTTCAGGAGGATTTTCATAATTTATCTTATTAACAATGATTATTGTTCTTTTATGTCTCAACGTTTGCTTATACCCTTATAATATTTTAAATAATTTTAATGTCAGTTTGATAATATAATTAAATATTAATTTCTAATATATTTAGCATGTGTTTTTTTTATTTTTCAGCTACCACACATAAGAAATTTGATATAAAGGTTCGAGATTGAATATAATTGTTTTTTTTATACTAAATAATAGATCATTGCAAAAAAAAAATTGTTGCAAAATCAGAATTTGTGATTAATATTAGTATTAGAATTATAATTTTAATTATGATTCTTTGAATTAGTATAAGTATTAATACTAGAAATAAGATTCAGATTGTAATTAGGATTAATATAATATTAGGATTACGATTAATGTTAGTATTATAATTATAATTAAGATTATGATTATGCTTAGTACGACAATTAGTGACATGCATTAGTGTTCTAAAAATCGGTCGAGGCGGCCGATTAATCGGTCTCGGAGGCGGAGGCGGTCCAAAACCTTTACGATTTTAGTGTAAAGGTTTGAAAAATCCGTTTTCTGCATGTGAGGCGGTTTTAGGCGGTATGAGGCGGTCCGAGGTGGTCAAAACTTTAAGGCGGGTCAAACTTCAGTGGCAAAAATTGGCCAAAAATCGGTCAAAAATCAGTTTTTTTTTTTTTTTTTTTTTTCAAAATAAAAGCTGGAATTTTAGTAAAAAAAATGAGTTTATGCTTTTATTTTGTTTATGTTAACTCTTATTGTTAAAGAACTAATGATGTATGCCAGGAATGTTCAAGAATAAATGTAAATTCAAAAAAAATTGCCTTTGTATTTATATTTCATAAGGATATTTATGTATTATGATCTTATTATTATTAAATTTTTTTTATGTTATTAGGATATGTACATGATGGAGATATAACTATGTTTAAATATCTTTTTATATATGTTTTTAGTATTTATAAATAATATCTAGAAATATATTATATTTAATTTAAAAAACCGATTTATTTCTGATTTATCACCGATTAATCACCGCCGCACCGATTAATTGTGAGCCGGTCCGTGACCGCCTCCGACCCGATTACCGCTTTTTACAACATTGGTATTAGGATTATGATTAGCATTAGGATTGGGATTAGAATTATAATTAAGATTAGAATTAAAATTAAAATTAGCATTATTAGTATTAAAATTATTAGGCTAATGATTAGTGTTAGGAATAAGATTATGGTTAGGATTACGATTAGAACTATTATTAGTGTTATGAATAGAATTAGGAATACAATAAGGATTTGGATAATATTAGAATTACAATCATAATTAGCATTAGCATAATAATTAGCATATCTAGATTGGCATTAGCATCAAAATTATTATTAGCATTAACATTAATAATATTAACATATTAGTATTAGTAATAGTATTAGTATTAATATTAGTATTAGTATTGGTATTAGAATTAATATTAGTATTAGTATTGGTATTAGTATTAGTATTAGTATTAATATTAGTATTAGTATTAGTATTAGTATTAGTATTAGTATTAGTATTAGTATTAGTATTAGTATTAGTATTAGTATTAGTATTAGTATTAGTATTAGTATTAGTATTAGTATTAGTATTAGTATTAGTATTAGTATTAGTATTAGTATTAGTACAAATATTGGTAATAACATAAGTATAAGTATCCGTATTAATATTATTATCGATATCAGTATAAGTATCAGTATCAGTACCACAATATGTATCAATACCAATATCAGTACCAGTATCAGTACATTATTAGTATCGATATCAATATCGATATCAGTATCAGCATCAGTATCAATATTAACATTAGATCATTAGCATTAAAATTAGTTTTAGCATTTATATTAGTATTAGTAATAGTATTAGTATCAATGTTAGTATTAATATTACTATTAGTAATAATATTAGTATTAGTACTAATATTAGTATTAATATTAGTATAAGTATCTGTATCAGTATTAATATCGATATCAGTATCAATATCAGTATAAGTATCAGTATCGGTATCAATATCAGTATCATTATATGTTATCAGTATCGATATCAATTTCAGTATCAAAATCAGTATGAGTATCAATATTAGTATCAATTTCAGTATTAGTATCGGTATCAATATTAATATTAGTATCAATATTATTAGTATAATATTAGTATTAATATTAATATTTTTATCAGCATCAGTATCAGTATGAGTAACAATATTAGTATCAGTATTAGTAATAATATTAGTATTAATATTAATATTACTATGAGTATCAATATGACTATCAACATCAGTATCAATATTAACATCAGTATCAGTATCAGTATCAGTATCAGTGTCAGTATCAGTATCACTATCAGTATCAGTATCAATATTTGTATCAATATCAGTAAGCATTAATATTAGTAGTAGTAATATTATTAGTATTAGTATTAATATTAGTATTAGTATTAGTATTAGTATTAGTATTAGTATTAATATTAGTATTAGTATTAGTATTAGTATTAGTCTTAGTATTAGTATTAAGATTAGTATTAGGATTACAATTAGTATCAGTATGAGTATCAATATTAGTATTAGTATCAATATTAGTATCAGTAGTACTATTATTATTACTATCAATATTAGTATTATTATTAGTATTTGTATTAGTATTAGTATTAATATTGATATTAGTATTAGTGTTAATATTAGTATTAGTATTAGTATTAGTATTAGTATTAGTATAAGGATTATTATCAGTATTAGTATCAATATTGATATCAGTATTGATATTATTATTGGTATTGGCGTATACATCTTATCTCTTTTGCAATAATTATAAGTTGTGTTGTTGTTTGAGTAATGTGCATCACTAATTGAATGTTGTTAGTGATAAACTTGCACGTTATTTGAATATCTATTGTGTTACCTCTATGCTACTGTGTTTATTGTTAAGTTAGTTATTTTGCAGAGGATTCACATGGTGTAGTAAATTGCATTCCATGAAATAGAATTCTACCATATGTTTTAAATTATTTTACTTAATCTTCATATCGTGCTTTGCGCCATTCGCGTATTTTTCTTTGTAATATTTAATTGAATTTCATATGTTACAACTCTGAATTAAGAGATAATTTTTTTTTTTTTCCTTCCATTTTGTTTTACTTAAATTGGTGTTGTTATAAAGAAATAATCGTTTAAATATTATTATTTTTCTCATTTTGAAACTGATATACGTGCAACGCACGGGTGAAGTACTAGTATTCATAATATTATTGTCCCAAACAGTAATATTACTGTCTAAGACAGTAATTTAGTAGGCAAGACAGTAATATTAATTAAAATATTTTTTTCTAATAAAAAAAAATTCGGGAAAAATAGATAACGTCGGAGACCGGCGGTCAACGGTGGTTGACCAGCCGGAAAAAAAATTTCAGAAAAAAAAAGTTTTCAAAAAAAAAAAAGAAGAACTTTTAAATCCAGGGTCAACGCTGGAATCTGGTCGAAAAAAAATTCAGAAAAAAAATTATTGTCTGTAAAAAAGAAGAACTTTTAAAAAATTATTATTTTGGGGGTTAATGTGATATATTTGTTTAAATCCATGGTGAATGTGTAATATTAAGGAAGTTAGAGCATAATGAATGGAATTGATAAGAATTATATTATGGAGAGTATTTTAGACTAAAGATATGGGGATGAAATTATTTGAGAGACTATTGTTTTTGTGCACTACAAGAAAAATGAATTTTAGTGACAACGAATGTTGTCACATTAGATCATTAAATTGTCACAAATGAAATTTAGTGTCAATACAATATTGTCACTATGTTGTCACTAATTATGTGTCGCTAATGCTTATTGGTAATAACTTACAAAATATTGTCACTTTAGATTTTAGTTATAGTGACAACATTCATGTTGTCACTAATAAAATAAATCTAGAGTGACAGCTTGAATGTTGTCACTCATTCACTACATTTTGTGAAGCATATTTGTACACATTTATGTTTGCCCTGAACACCAAACAATAAAAGAAATCCAATATTATAAATATAGAGACACTATTTCAATCAAAATCTCTTTACAAATCAAGACATATAACAACAAATAACAAAAATAACATTTACCAAATATTTTTTCCTGACAATACGATTTGTCGAAAGAAAGTCATAGATTGTAAACTAGTCTGATCAGTCGTAAACCTAACTATAATCAGACAAGAACTCCGTAAATTGCAGCAACAATACAATCGATATCATTTCTTTCTCTTCCATGTTTCTTTTTATCAATTGAACCTGCTATTTGCAAATTATATATTTACGCTCGAATATATAATAAATGTGTTGTTTAAAGAAGATTAATCAAAATAAGACCACTTTTTGGGTGTTATGTATTGTACTAATCGTCACACAATTGCGGTTCCATGGCTCGTAACTGGAGTTTGAGCTATGTGCTCTCATTACTCAGCCCTAATGTATCTCTCTGTAAGAGAACAATAATCCAAATTTGAAATTAAAAAAATATTTGTTTATATGTTACAAAAGATCTAGCACTGTAAAATTTCAGAACAAAACACAACAAAAAACATCCCACGACTTTTCAGAATGTAAAGGAACAGAATCGAAACCTAATTGCGAAAATTACAGAGACGAGGAATTAAATAATCGACAGAGATCTAAAAAATTGGAAAAATAATTACAAAGAAACGAAAAAAAATCAGTGAAAGATGTCTGGGCTGGGAGTAATTTTTGGCTGGGTTTGGGTTTTCCCCTTGCTATCGTACTTGTGAGAACGATGAAATCCCCTTGTAGGAAAACAAAGTGCCAACTTTTGTTTTTGAACTAAAGTGCAATTTTGCATATATCCCTTTTTTTTTCTTCCAAATAAAGTCATATTTATAATTGGCAAAATATATTATGTATACATTTTTATTTTTGTTTTTTTACTTAATTATAATATGTTTTGTATTTTTAATTAATAAAACAAAATCAGTTTCTTTTTTTTTACTTCATTTTTTTGTCTTGGGCTAATTAGTAGATCTCTCATTTCAATTAATTAATTTTTTGATAAAATATAATTAAGTACTTGTAATTTTTTTTTTCTATCAAAGTACTCAAACCTCAATTTTTTTTTTTTTGCCTTTAAGAATGAGTTTGATTAAGAAAGTATCATCAATGACAATAGTATGTTATCACTAAAAGAAATATGGTTTTGGTGACAATAAATAAGTTGTCACTAAAGAAAAGTGATCATTGGTGACAAGTTATATTTTATCACTAAATAGAAGTTATCATTAATGACAACTTATATGTTGTCAATAAAAGAAAGTATTATTAGTGATAAATGATAATAAGCATGTTGTCATTAAAGATAAATAACTATTAGTGATAAAAATGTATATTTTGTCACTTAATATAGTTGTCTAGTGATGAAATTCATCTTGTGACATACTTTGTTGTCACAAATTAATATTTTTCTTGTAGTGGTGGACCAATGTGCATTTAAATCTCATGTAATGGGCATTTTTGCCATTCGCCCTAAAATATAATTAGGGAGTAATTTATGTTATAATTATTATGAAAATCCTTGTGATTGTGTTTTAAACAATTACTAATCTTGATTCAAATTATATTCATGTAATATAATAAAATATTTGATATAGTGTATTTCATTCAAATTCATACGTTTGACTCTAGCATTGAAACTACTTGCCTTAATATATAGGTGCAGAAGGAATTGATGGATAATCAAAATTAGAGATCAGATATTATTACGCTAATTTATTGGAAGAAATTCATGAATGGAAACAAATAAAATAATTTTTTAGGGTTTGACTCGGAAACTTTATTGGAGTAATTGTATTGTAATCTCGTCCAAATTAGAAAATATACACTATTTCCACAATGTTCAAATTCTTCTCACCATCAACGTATACATATACATATTTATCTATATCTATATATATATGTATAGATGCATATTCAAGAATCATTCCATCAAATATGAGTTTCATCATCACTTCATTTCTAGGTCTCATCTGCATACTCAATTTTCATCAATTTCTCAAAGCCGAAAAGCTCGATGTATACATCGTCCATGTCGATCCTTCACATTCCGACGATCTCGATACGTTTTACGATTCATTCTTGCCGACGATTACCAATGTAGCTGCCGACTCAACCAATAGTACTACCGACCGGCCGAGAATACTGCACCGCTACCGCCACGTGTTTTCCGGTTTCGCCGCCAAATTATCCGCAGCCGATGTCGAAGCAATGCGGCTGAAGAAGGGTTTCGTCTCGGCCCGGCCAGAAAGGGTGTTGCGTCTGCTCACCACGCGTTCTCCCAGTTTCTTGGGGTTGAACCAAAACACGGGCTTATGGAAAAACTCCAACTACGGCAAGGGCACCATCATCGGCATGGTGGATCTCGGAGTCGAGCCCAGCCACCCGTCCTTCGCCGACGGGGGGATGCCGCCGCCGCCTGCGAAATGGAAGGGCGAGTGTCAGTTCCGCGCCGGCAAGGGGGCATGCAACAATAAGCTGATCGGAGCTAGATTCCTCGTCCCTGAAATTTCGCCACCGACCGACATAGAAGGCCACGGCACACACACCTCCAGCACCGCCGCCGGGAACTTCGTCGCGGGCGCCGGATTCTTCGGCAACGCCAACGGCACTGCCTCTGGAATCGCGCCGCTAGCTCACCTGGCGGTGTACCAAGCGTGCGAAAACACGACCAGCTGCCCGGAGAGTGCTATCGGCGCCGCCATTGATGCCGCCATCGACGACGGCGTCGACATACTCTCGATGTCCCTCGGAGGGCAGCTTCACCCCCGCTTCGCCGACGATGTTCTCGCGGTCGGCGCTTACAGGGCCATGGAGAGGGGTATTATCGTCAGCGCCGCTGCCGGTAATGCCGGCGGGTCCAGTAGTGTGACTAACGAGGCCCCGTGGTTTATGACAGTCGGAGCCAGCACCACCGACCGGAGAATAACCGTCACCGCGGTTCTCGGAAACGGCGAGCAAATAGACGGAGAAACCGGCAAGGGTTTCCCCTCTATCGAAAAGTTAGAACTTGTTTACCCTCGAGGTCGCGGCGGAAATAGAGCTTGTCTTGGCCAGTTGGACCCCAATATTAGAGGAAAGATAGTTGTGTGCCAAAATGGTCTTCTAGTTGACGGAATCGGGTCCGGAATGGCGGTAAAAGCTTATGGTGGGGCCGCTGTGATTATATTGAACACCAAATATGAAGGTGACACCACTTACGATGATCCGAACGTTCTTCCAGCAATGCAAGTCGGTTATGTAGATGGCCTCAAGATAATCGAATATTTGGATTCGACTCCAAATGCCACGGCCGCAATGTTGTTTAAAGGAGCTGTTATAGGTAACAATCAGGCTCCAGTTGTGGCTGAGTTTTCCTCAAGGGGTCCTAGTCGGGTCACTCCAGGTATTTTGAAGCCGGATATTATTGGTCCTGGAGTTAACATTCTTGCAGCCTGGCCCGTTTCTGTTGAAAACCCAACCAACACAAAGTCCAGATGGAACATAATCTCGGGTACGTCAATGTCGTGCCCTCATCTCAGTGGGGTCGCAGCATTGCTCAAAAGCGCGCATCCTGATTGGTCGCCTGCGGCCATCAAGTCAGCAATCATGACCACTGCGGATCAAGTGAACATCAAAGGCAATCCGATCGAGGATGAACAATTGCATACCGCCGATGTCTTTTCTATTGGTTCGGGCCATGTTAATCCTACACAGGCAAATGATCCGGGCTTGGTTTATGATATCTCGCCAGACGATTATATCCCTTATTTGTGTGGCTTGAACTACACGAACCAGGAAGTCGGCATCATTGTTGGGCGTAAGGTGGATTGCGCGAAAGTGAAAAGCATTCCCGAGGCTCGATTGAATTATCCCGCGTTTTCGATTGTACTAACGGGACCGACTAATCAATTTTTCGCGACTACGAGAACATTGACAAACGTCGGTAAGCCTAATTCATCGTATCACGTTGAGATTGGTTCGACGGCTGAGGGTGTTTTCGTGGAAGTGAAACCCGAGGTACTCTTCTTTCAAAAGTTGGGCGATAAACTGAGCTACAATGTAACGTTCACCGTAATAAGAAGTACCAGAAAGGTGACGAATACTACTACTCAAACTCAAGGATTTATTGCGTGGACTTCTGCCGACTACTCTGTTAGAAGTCCCATAGCATTTGTAATTTAATTTCCATTATTTTTAATTATTATTTTTTCGGTGATGGATGACATTTTTCTTAATAAAAATCAATAAGGACTAGATTGCAAATTTTTCTTAAGGAGTTCAACTTTTATCTACTTTTTTTTTTTTTTTTGAATTGATGCTTCTGGTGAAGTTTATTACACTGCATGGACAGTAAAAATGGCTGTTGGGCTCGATATTTAAATTCAATTGTTAGTACTCAGTCTTAAGTCCATACAATAAAACAAAACTATTTCATGTTTATTTAAATCGACCAAGTCTGGTTCTTAGGATAGGCGGCTTCCAATTTATTTAATTAAATTTATAATATATAGTTATTGCCTTATTGGAAACTCTATTGGGCTCGAGTTCCAGGATTTCAAGTGAAAAAAGTAAATTTCCAACGATCGAAATCGTGGAAGGTGTTCGAGAAGAGCGAATGTTGGTGGCGGTTAAATTAACCTCTAACAATATTATTTACTAAATAGTAATATTCATACGATCACATTAGGAAATATACACTTTATATATACATCCTCGCCGACTAGAATTCAGAATTGTTTTCCTCTTACATTGTTGTTGTATGATTGTATCTGTAGCATTGTTAGAAAAACCTACGACTGACTGACTGACAGCTGTAATTTATATAATATATATTTAAGATTACAATATTAAATTAGAAAGCCTCCACCATAATTGATGATGCTATACTATTATTATTAACTGATCTCCCAATTTCTTTTTCTTCCTCCTCCTCAACTTCCCACATGAAATTCGCATACGAACCCATTATCATACTGCCACAATTAAACATATTATTAGAACATAATCAAACATGTGATCTAGAGAGAGAGAAATCTAGAGAGAGAGAGAGAGGGAGTTAGTATTAATGTACCAATTGTGAGGGGAAGCTAGAAGAGCTTGGTTGAAGTAAAAATTAGCTCTGTTTTCATCTCTATGTATATCCCATATCAATTTTCCATACAGTGAAAGTACTTCTCCATCACATTCACCTGGGTTTGCCAATATTGCCCTCCCATAATACTCTTCTGCTTTCACCACATCTTTCTCCACCTGTTTTTTTTTTTTTTTTTCCAATGCATTCATAATCAATTTTCTGTTTTTTTTTTCTTTAATTTATTTTCGGTAAATAATTAATGGAGTAAACACCTGTTTATGCAACCAACCCACCAAACCTCAACAAAATCCGTACGAAATTCGCCATCGAAAAGACCTAAATTCATGAAACAAAATAAAAAATGCAGAATACTAAAAAATGATTAAATAGACTGCAAATACATTTGAATGACAATACAGTAATATCATCAAAAATAAACTTAAAATGCAAAATCCATACACTAAATTAAAAAAAACTACGAAATATATTTTAATGTACTACCGAGCACACTAAAATCGACTATTGTAAACAAATAAACCAACTATCAATATGGATCAAACTCATGAACTCGATCACATCAGACATTTATTTCGATTATTGCATAAACCAACTACGACGCTCATATAAAACAACTCTGGTTCGACTGCGTGAACCATCCTCTTCTATCTCTTTGAATCCTCTTCCAAACAAACATCATCAGCCAAAAAAAACGATGTATATGTGACGACGTAATTTTGTTAAAAAACGTTCTACTTAATAGAATCAAGTATCAACACAACTCTTAAAAATGTCTAACCACCGTACACGACAACCCTGGACATACAACGAAAATAAAAAACGAAAAAAAACGCATTCATACCCGCTTAACAACATATAACAATGAACGCTCAAATCCGATCCTATTTCCACGCCGGTGGAAAAATCTTCAAAGACGATAGAAAAATGATGAAACGCTGGAGAAAATCTTCAAAACAGATTGTACACGATTTGATAGAAACGGCCAATAAACTCACGTAAATTTATTCCGTGATTTTAGGCAACGTATCAGCAGATCTCATATCACGTAGTTAAGGAAATAAATGCCGTTCAAAAATAAAACAGGGGTATTAAAGGGAAATTATATAATATATTTTGCCAAATTGGCAAATTTGGGTGCATCTCAAAAAGGGAAAAAATAATTGGATCTACCTCATTAGAAAATATGAACAAGGGGGTTATCCCTAATAAACCCGAAAAAAATTCATAAAAAAAACTCAAAAAGAAAAAAAATAAAAAAGTCAACGCCGGAGACCGACGGTCTCCAGTGGGAGCGGGTCATAATTGGAATCAAAATTGAAATTATGGTCAAAATTGGTTACTTGGTGAAATTGTACTAAATTGGGGTGTAAATCATCAAATTGGAGTTAAATTGAGATTCAATGAATTGGGTGTAATTTTGGAATATATAAAAGGGTTTTCCTTATTTGCAAATAAGTTTGAACGAACTGAAATATTTGAAAGACAAAAAAGTTGGAGGTCCCTTTTTGAATTAAGTGCCCTTGTCATGGCCCATGAGCCTATTTGCCATTTGTCCTATAAAATAAGCCTTTTTTAAAATTAATTTTGGGCAAATGGCAAAAAAGGACATACCAAGGGACTTAACTGCACATTGATCCACAAAAAAAAAAAAAAAAACAGTCTTAAAAATAAACCCATCCCCATGTCTTTAGTCTAAAATATCTTCCATAATATAATTTTTATCAATTTCATCCATTATACTCTAACTTTCTTAATATTACACATTGACCCCATATTTAAACAAATATATCACAATAACCTCCATTCTAAGAATTTTTCTGAAACAATATTTTTTTTAAAATAATTTTTTTTCTTATTTTTTTTTTCCGGCCAGATTCCGACGTTAGACTTATTTTTTTGAAACTTTTTTTTCAGCTAGTCTCCGGCGTTGACTTTTTTTTTTTTTCTTTTTTGCAATTTTTTTTCTTACAAAAAATATTTTAATTAATATTACTGTCTTGGCTGCAAAATCACCGTCTCAGACAGTAATATTACTGTTTGGGAGAGTAATATTATGAATATTATTTTCCCGAACAGTAATATTACTAATATTACTGTCCCAAACAGTGTATTATTGCATGAGGCAGTAACAGTAAGGTCGGAGACTGTAATATTACAGTCGAAGCCAGAAAAATTGTAGACCAAGACGATAAAATTAGTTAATACAGTAATATTATTGTCTTAGACGGTTAAATTACTGTTGGAGACAGTAATTTAACAGCCTAGACAGTATATTAACTAAAATCATTATTTTAAGAAAAAAAAATTTCAAAAATAGAAAAATAATTAACAATTAAATTACTGTCTCCGACAGTTAAATAACAGTAATTTAGCAGCCAAGACAGTAATATTAATTAAAATATTTTTTTCAAGAAAAGAAAAATAAAAGTCAATTGACAGTTAAATTACTGTCTTCGACAGTTAAATAACTGTTGCAGACAGTAATTTAGCAGCCAAGAGAGTAATATTAACTAAAATATATTTTTAAGAAAACAAGGTCAAGTAACAGTTCAATTACTGTCTCCGACTGTTAAATAATTGCTGGAGACTGTAATTTAGCAGTCAAGATAATAATATTAATTAAAATATTTTGTTATGAAAAAAAAAAAAAAGTTAACGCCGGAGACCCGACGGTTAACGACGGTTGACCTACCGAAAAAAAAGGGTTAATGCCGGAGACCGACGGTCTCCGGGTGTCAACGACGGCTGACCGGCGGTCTCCGGTGGTGGCGGGTCAAAATTGGGATCAAAATTAAAATTATGGTCAAAATTGGTTAATTGATGAAATTTGACTAAATTGGAGTGTAAATCATGAAATTGAAATTGAATTGGATTTTAATGAATTGGGGGTAATTTTGATTTATATAAAATGGTTTTCCTTATTTACAAATAAGTTTGAATGAGATGGAAATATTTGAAAGACAAAAAAATTGGATGTCCCTTTTTGATTTAAGTGCCCTTGTGATGGGCCTATTGCCTATTTGCCATTAATTTTTGAGGTGTTTGAGTGTGTATCTTATAAGTTACTTTCATATTTTATAAGTTGTTCAAGTATTTGAAAGTATAAGTTATTTTTATCTTTGTAATGTTAAAATAGTACATGACATTATTTGAACTTTTTCGAACATATTTATTTCATTACAATTGTTTAACTTACAATTTTTCTCTAATATTGTTTTTTCCGAAAATATTATTGTAATACTTATAAATTACATTAGTTTCAATTAAGAAAAATCATATAAAATTCTAATAAATTAAAAATAAGGTATATAAAAAAACTTCTCTCTCTATGAGAGGCACCTTCTCTCTTCATGAGAGACATCCCCCGTCAAATTGCTACAGAGATCTCCCCTTGCTGATTATGGCTTCGTTCTCCCTTGTTCTTTGTTTAAGTTTGTCCATGGAATGAGTTGCTGGTGTTTAATTCATGTGGTTTAAATTCTGGATAGTTTTGTTCTAGGGTTTTCTCGGTCATTTTATGTTTATTTACGGCGCTTTTATTTTCTTTCTTTCATATCGTTATTTCTATTTCAATTCTTACCCTAACCCTACTTCCCGCTCTGCACCTATTTTCTGTCCACCACAGATCTCAGACATAAGCTGCGCAAGTGCTTGTTGCATATAGTTGTGTTCCCCTTTCATCTTCACTCTCTCATCTCCATAACGGAAACTCTGGGCAAGAAAATCGCCCTAACCGTAGAGGAAGAGGAGGGAATCGTTATCGACTTAGGGGAGCATGGAACAGAGGTTAGCGAGAACAAACATCGAATACTTGGGTGAGTCGTATTGGCAAGGGAAATATCTTTCCACACAATTAAATCTAATACTATTCGATTACTACCGCCGGTTAAGGAATGCGAAGTTCAATCTATTGGGGTCAACAGGTTCATGATGAAATTTGAACACATTCCAGACAAAAAACATGCGCTAGAGGGATGCCCGTGGATATTAGAGCGCCACGCCTTAGGTTTTCGAGATCTAGCTTTGGGGGAGAATGCGAATGATATGGAGGTGAATTTGATGAACATAGTGTTGGTCCCGATACATAAAAGGGGTAGTGAATTTAGTAAATTGGTTGAACAAATTAATTAATTGTTGGAAATCTGCTATGAACGAGAATTTTGCCGAGGCGAGTTGTCTCTGTCCTTAAGACGAAATTTCCCCGCAACGGTGCTAACGGATTAAATGGAAATCGTCTCCCAAGATACAACGGCAAAACTTGGAATAGGAGCACTCCAAATCCCAAGTACGACGAACTGTACTTTGTGTAGAACTTTTCGAGAGAATCTGTGAAGGGTAGGCTTAATATGTAGTAGGCTTGTTTTGGATTGAAGTAAGGAATTTTGGGAAAGTTAGGGTCTATTTATAAGGTTCGAAAAGTAGTGTCCTTTGGAGCAAAAAGGTACCTTTTGTTTTGAATGGTTGCACCATTTCGAGTTGAGCCAATTGGGAGTGGTTGCACCATTTCGAGTTGAGCCGAATGGTTTGCATTGGTTCGGCCGCACCAATTCAGACCAATCAGACCAATCGAGATGGGCTTCGAGTAATAAGGGCCCAATGGGTTAAAAACCCATGACCTAATGTTTTTGGCCCGTCCCAATATTTTGATATATATACAGCTCAGTACTTCTCTACTTTTCCAATGTGGGATAACTCAAATCCCAATTTCCTTATATTTTGGACTAGTAATTTTTTCATTCACCACAAAATTGGTTCTAATCCAAAATTCATTTATATACTCAATTAGACCGTACAATAACATTGATAAAAAATTGTTCATGACTCAATTTTTAACCAATTTTCCCAACAATCCCCCACATGAATGAAAACGAGGGCGTCGATTCTCTCTAGAGTTCCCGCGAATAGTATTGCATCGGGATAGGTAGCATATAGCTTTGAACCTTCCGTAGTGGAGTTACATCGGATTTACTAGACTGAGTAGTGAACGCGATGTCTTGAACTGTCAGCCGTTCGTGTAAACCAAGACAATGCAACCCACACAATACTATTCTCACATTTTCCTTAGTTCTCATGATTGTGTCCGTTTTGGCCATGGACACACATCTTGGATTCATAAGTGTTTGTCAAGTTTTTGAAGCGGCCCTCACTTCATACACTTACACAGGTGATCTCCTATTAAAGGTATCCTGCCAATACCTCACCTTTTGTTATAAGGTTTTGGAATCATTAAAAGCTTTCGCTTATCCTTTACCCTCTCTGCAGGCAGCACTAATGTCTATCACGGGAATGAGTTGGAAATATATTATTCCATAGGAATATATACTCCTTAGTGCATCACTGAACTTTCTTAGCTTAGTTGTCCCTTTTGAACCAGTTCTTGGGATCTCCAGTCAGCATGGTTGGGTTACCACCAAGATTGTCCTTAATTTATGGGTTTTAATCTCACTCCCCTAGACAGGTAATATGTTTGATCTCTTTAGTTGACTTTTAGTCGCGGATCCGCTATTAACCATTGATTTTCATAATCAATGTTATATTATTTCTTTTGAGATCAATTGCCTAATGGTCTTATGTGTACGAGTGTATCGATACTTGCCATTATACATGTCGTTTGTGCCCTTAACGTAACCGATTGGTTATCACAATTTATTCATAATTGTAGACACCGACTTAGTCCAACACGGAACATCCTCCAATAATTTTATGAAGTTTATTCAACTTCTTTTATAACCTTATCTCAAGTTATACATTCGAATTCGACCATGAATCGAGCTATTCAATTTTGTTTGAGGATTTCCAAGATACATAATCTTAGTGGACTCATATATCCAATGTACTTTCCTAATACAATAAGATATTTTCTTTAATGTAATCCATTTAAAGGCTATACTTAGATTACCTAAGAACCCTTATAATATCATTGAATGATTATTATTTTTGGAATTACATATTTACTAGTTTGCAATTCATTATGCTGCCAAACTATCCAAAAATATTTGTAATTGAACCATTGTTCATCATTATTTTTGGCAAGGTAAACCCTTGGTCTTTAGATAACTAGATCAATTTTCTAGTAGTGTCTCAACATGAGACTTTCAATAAGACTATCTTTGTCTTAGTGATTTTAATCTGTAAGATTACATCGTCTAGACCCTCGTCTTTTGACATCAAAATTTTATTTTTACTTTTCCAATATTTTCTCAACGCTCAAAATAGTATCATGATCACTATCTCATGATTATAATGTCGTCTATAGACATATACTTCCATGTGCTTTTAATATAAACACACTGGCCACACTCGTTATTACTAACACAATTTTATCAAATATTACTTTAGAATATTTCCATAGCTATTTAATTTAGCTTGATATTACAATGTTATAAATAATCAAGATTTTTCCATAGCTATTTAATTTAGCTTTATTGGACCACCCTTAATCATTCCTTTGAATAGTCCATCGAAACCTTAATGGTTTACTACTTGGAAGAAGACAAACTAACTTCCACGTACATTCTTCCAATGTAGACAATATTTCAATAATTGTCCTTTGTTCATTTTATAACTCATAAATTATAAAATCAAATCAAAATCAAACATATTGATTTTCTTTGTCATCTTGTTGTATCTTGGTTGTTCATCACTTTGATGATTTACCAATCACACATATTTTAACTTGGTTATTCATCACTTTGATGATTTACCACTTAGACATTTATTAGTTCTCTTATTTAGAACTTATTTATTTTCTTATTTTACAAGAAAAATATAATGTAATTTGCATCAAGAATGACTATCTTATGCACAATCATTATTTGCATATTCAATGAATATGCTTAAGTATTTTATCCACTTAACTATACTAGGCATTGTATATTAACTTAGGTACTTTTTTACCTTTGCCTAAACACCCCCACATTTCTAAATATTTATGTGGTTAGCTCGGGATAAAGACCCCCACATTTCTAAATATTAATGTGGTTAGCTCGAGATATCTAATTTCCCCCACAAATTCTAGAGTATATATTCTAGAATTTATCAATATAATATCCATAAACTTTTTCCAAAAGTTTTGGTTCTCATTTTTCATTCATTTGTCAAAGTTGGCTCTTTCCAACTTTCATTCACATAACATTTAAATGCTTTGAAATCCTTATTTTTATTTTATTAATAAGGATACAATGTAACAAAATACATTTCTTCTTTAGTTAGAAAAATATTTTGGATCACCAATAAGATTTAATTACAAAGTATTGTTTTTCTTTCTCTCAAGAAAGCACAACAAGAAAAATCTTCTCAAGATACTTAAATCTTGTCAACAATTAAGATAATAAGATTTCTTCTTTTTCCTCAAAAGAGAAACTCGTCAAGATACTTAAATCTTGTCAATAAACAAGAGAATATTAATCTCTTCAAATGGTGGTTGATCTCCACTATTCAACATTAAAGTTAGAATATATAAATTCTAATCTTAATCATTCATAATTTAGGATTGCATGTCCTAAACATGCTGTTCAAAATTCGGTCAAATCCAACGATTTAATTCTACAAAACGAGCTCTTAAGTAAACTGCTCGAATTTTATTTCAACAAAACATCCATTGTTGTTAACAACTATTTCGGATCTTTGAAAAATCAAAATCCGATCTCATCCATTCACATTGTAGATCATTATTTTGCAAATGTGATATCAAATCAAATCAAACCAACGATTCGATCTTCTTTTATGTTCTTGAGACAAGAACTACTCATGTATTATCATGAATTGAGCTTCTCTTTCTTTCAATTTTATTTCAAATCATGCTTTTAATTAAACCGTAGTATGATTCATATGTACATCAATATTATAATAAACATAATATTTGACATGTGAGCACGTCTTTCATACTAGTTGATCATAGAAAGAAACAATATATCAAGCATATTATATCAACATATACATAGTATACGCACGAGTATATAATAACATCAAATTTGAACATAATATTTTATGGCATAAATAAATTCATGTCCAACATAATGAATCGATAAAAATTCTATAGCACGTAATCAATGCATGTCAATGCAATAACACAATTCTAAGGAATTAGTATGGCTTACGTAAAAAATAATATGTATAATAATATTCCTCTTACTAAGTAACTCATACTTAATATATGAGACAAGTCTAATCGATCATGACAATAATAAAAACGTTAATAAAATCACGTACTCACATATTCGAAAATCAATCAACCGGATAGTTCCACATCAAATTGGGAGAAAGTTAATCCCATATCAAACTATAAGCAATTTATGCAAATAAATATTGCATTTCCATGAGAAATGTCATTAGTATAGCACTTATCATGCGGTTTATGATAAACTTATTCAAATAATTAGCACATACGCTATCACTTTATTTTATTTAGGATAAAAATATTTCTATTATTAATGTACATACACAAACATCGTGAATATTCATTAAGCATATATATTGTATATGGTTTACCATGCTTCCACATAGAAAATTAAACTATCATGCAATAATCCACCATTATATCATATAGCATTATCAATATATTTCACAAATAGATTCTTATAATTAAAAAGCGTACCCGATAAATTATATGTTCGTCAATTCAAAATTTTGTGGGTAGCACCAAATCGTGTCAATATTATGGCAGTGCTGAATGATTTATTCATACCTCTTCCATCCCAAGTCCGATTTTGTTGATTCAATATGATCCGAACAGCCAACAAACTTTTCTACAACTTTTATCTTTTATGTTTTCTGAGATTCGGACCGGATCATGATCAAAATAAGCCTCGAAGTCGGAATAGGTGTGCTGTAAATTTGCACCTACAATGGAACCAGAAAAAAAAATATTAAATAATATTCATGAATCAAAAATAATATAAAACCTCATTATTGATCTTCGATTCAGTTTTCTTTCACCAAAATTTCGTGCATTGGCATTGGTGATGCGTTAATATGCGACGAGTTGCATTGGTCACGAAAGGTTGTATTTTTCATGAAAAGGTGCATTGGCAGTTCTGCCACCCTTTCGTGTTTTCATCATAACGTCCTCGTACGATCTCCGATTGTGAAGATCTAACATGTTCTGGAAAGCTAACTTGATTATCTACAACTTCTGTGAAATGGTAATTTGCCATATTCGGACTTTAACACCTTCGAAAATGGGAAAGAATGTGGACTTCATGTTCTGTCCGAAAATAAACTTTCTCCAATTGTATTTTGTAACTTCTTGATTTTTGGCAGACTATCTTCTTCTCCATCTCGTTTACCAAAGTGTGCAGAAAACACAATTTACTAAATCAAAAAGATTTCGTCTTAAGATTGTTGGTCCCGATACATAAAAGGGGTAGTGAATTTAGTAAATTGGTTGAACAAATTAATTAATTGTTGGAAATCTGCTATGAACGAGAATTTTGCCGAGGCGAGTTGTCTCTGTCCTTAAGACGAAATTTCCCCGCAACGGTGCTAACGGATTAAATGGAAATCGTCTCCCAAGATACAACGGCAAAACTTGGAATAGGAGCACTCCAAATCCCAAGTACGACGAACTGTACTTTGTGTAGAACTTTTCGAGAGAATCTGTGAAGGGTAGGCTTAATATGTAGTAGGCTTGTTTTGGATTGAAGTAAGGAATTTTGGGAAAGTTAGGGTCTATTTATAAGGTTCGAAAAGTAGTGTCCTTTGGAGCAAAAAGGTACCTTTTGTTTTGAATGGTTGCACCATTTCGAGTTGAGCCAATTGGGAGTGGTTGCACCATTTCGAGTTGAGCCGAATGGTTTGCATTGGTTCGGCCGCACCAATTCAGACCAATCAGACCAATCGAGATGGGCTTCGAGTAATAAGGGCCCAATGGGTTAAAAACCCATGACCTAATGTTTTTGGCCCGTCCCAATATTTTGATATATATACAGCTCAGTACTTCTCTACTTTTCCAATGTGGGATAACTCAAATCCCACTTTCCTTATATTTTGGACTAGTAATTTTTTCATTCACCACAAAATTGGTTCTAATCCAAAATTCATTTATATACTCAATTAGACCGTACAATAACATTGATAAAAAATTGTTCATGACTCAATTTTTAACCAATTTTCCCAACACATAGTGGGTCGTTTCTATCAGATCCCGGCCAACCAGAGAACATCAGTTGTGGCAAAAATTGTTGCTAGCAACGTGGGTACCTTCATACAACTGTTGAACGTCAAGTCGTTAGACGTGATGGATAATATTTGCGTTAAGGTTTTGATAGATGTTACACAACACCTTAAGAGAGGGATTTACATGCATAGCCTGGATGGGCCCAAAGTGCTGATTGAATTTAAATACTCCCTAACTTTTATTTCCTCTGTGGCACACTTGGACATAGTGAGGCAAAGTGCCCGACTCGTTATGAGGACAACTTTGCCGACCCTGGGGATCACCATTCATATGGGATATGGATGAAGGCGCCAAATACGAAAGAGGAGGCTGCCATTCGGGTTCCTTTGCAGCCTCTCCTGCTACACAACTCCAATATTTCTAATCGACAAAGCTGGTGGCGAGGGGGACACACATATTTGAGTTTTCCTCGAAACCTAATGGAGAGGAGAACCAGGACCTCTATGCATGCAGCCCATAATAACAACCTGAGCACTATGAATGACGAGCTTACACTCATAAACAATCCGGTTCAAATTTACACAGGTACTACCATGGCTCACTCGAGGCCGAAAATGATTGTGGTGACTGAAAAGAACAAGAAGAAAAAGGCAGAGGAGGGTTTTGGAAATATGCGGAAGAATTCGGGAAAGAGACAACATCTCCAGCTTCATGACGAGGAGTCAAATTCAACTGCGAGCACTGGAGAGCAGTCTCGCCGAGTGCTATGAGTTACTTATTCTGGAATTGTCAAGGGCTCGGTTACCCTTGACAACTCACACGGTCGGAGATATTCTTCGGCTTCACAACCCCAAGTTGATGTCCTTTTCGGAAACGAAGACGACGTTAACTCTAATTAACAAACTTATGAAGAAGTCCAACCTTTTTGGTTTGTCAGTTGATAAGATCGGCAAATCTGGAGAGCTGTCCTTACTTTGGCAAAATGATATTCAAGTGGACCTCATTAGTTACTCTATAAATCACATTGATGTAGAAATTCTTGAGGGCCAAGGCTCAACTAAATGCGACTGACGGGTATATATGGCTCCCCGGAAAGAAGCAAGAGAGTAATAACCTGGAATTTATTGCGGAATCTTAGTACTCAGATATTGTTGCCGTGGGTTATTGGTGGTGATTTTAATGAAATCTTGGATAACTCGGAGAAGATAGGTGGGAATTTGAGAGTGCCGACGCAGATAGCGGCGTTTAGCGGGGCCCTTACCGACTGTGACCTCTCAGAAATTGGTTTCACGGGGTCGCCTTTCACTAGGCCAAAATGCAAGACTGGCGACGTTTTTATTCGCGACAATTATTCTTTCGTCGCCCAGTTGCGACGTTTCAGAGCTTAAATCGTCGCTTCAAGTGGAAAAAACCATGTTTAGTTCAAAACGCTAGAGACGATTCTGCATAAGCGTCGCTAGTTCGTGACGAAAATTGTATAAACGTCGCAAATACGAAAAAAAAAAAATACTTATTTTGGCGACGAAAATCATTATTCGTCGCACAGTTACATATTTTGTGATTTTATATTTCAAATTTCGCGACGTAACACGAGGAATCGTCGCAATTATTATTTTAAAAAAGAAAAAATAATATACTTTGCGACGTTTTCTCGGAAACGTCGCTAGTAGTGCCCAATTATTTATTATTAATTTATATATGGCGATGGAAGGACGTAAAACGTCGCTACTGTTTTAGTAAAAAAAAAATTTTTTTATCTCTATGCGACGGATTTAAAAAAGCGTCGCAAGAAATGTTTTCAATTTTTTTTTTCGAATATATTAGCGACGTAACTTTATGATTCGTCGCGAGGTCTCGAATATGTGGGCGACGAAAACGTGAAACGTCGCAAAGGTTGACTTATTATTTCAACCAGACCCTAATTCGATCTATTTCCTCCCCTCTCTCTCAAACTTTCTCCCCCTCTCTATTTCCTCCGATCTGCCACCGCCGCCCGCCGATCTGCCACCGCCGCCCGTCGCCGCCCGCTGCCCGCCGCCTACTGCCCGCGGTACGCCGTCGTTCCGCCGCCCGCTGCCCGCCGCCTGCTTCCCCTAATTCGCTCCCAATCTCTCTTTCCTCCGATCTGCCGTCGCCGACAGCCGTCCGCCGCCAGCCCTCCGCCGTTGCCGACAACCCTCCACTGCCAGCCGTTACCGTCTGCCGCTATTCCTCCTTTCTCAAGGTAATTTTCTGTTTTTTTAAATCTTTGTTTGTTTATGTTGAAAATTTTGTATGTGTTTGATTATTGCGATCTATTTTTGGGTTTTTTCTCGGAATTATGTGTTTGTTTGTTTTATGTTGATTTGATGAGCCTGTGTTGCTCGGAAATATTCGGAATTATTGTTGCTCGGAATTATGCGAACTGTTCTTGGGTTTTATGTTGCTCGGAATTATGTGTTTGCTCGGAATTATGTTGCTCGGAATTTTGTGTTTGTGAGTCTGTTGTGTGTGTGTGTGTTTTGGTGAGTCTGTTGTGTGCATGTTTCTTTCTGCAATTTGGCTACTTTGCTACTGTGTCGGTGATTAACTTTTCCTTTTTTTTTTTCTTTCTTTTCTTTTCTTTGTTTTTTTTTTGGAAAAATTCCGAAAATTTCCGAAAAAATTCCGAAAATTTCCGAAAAAATTTCGAAAATTCCAAAAATGAAGATTTCCGAAAAATTCCGATTTTCCAAAAATTCCAAAAAAATCGGAATCGGAATCAATTTTTGAATTCCGAAAAAATCAGAATCGGAATTGGAATGCGTTTTGGACTTCCGAAAACAATCCGAAATTTTCCGAAACACCTAAATCCGATACGATCCGTCCGATTTTCACTCCTTGTTATGACTATAAAATATATAAATAAATTAAAAAAAACCTTTTTGGAAAAATATTGAAAAATTGCTTTAAATTAGGGTAAATTACAATCACACCCTAAGATAAAGCTAAATTATGAAAAAAAAAATCATAATATTTGGGTAATTAAAACAATCCCTCGACTACGTATTGTATTTGTTCACCCTTACGGAGTCAAATTTACTTACTAATGAGGGGGAATTTTTGAAAATTGAAAATTGATGTCAATTAAAAATTGAAAGCTTTCCCGTTGCGACTACCACCTTAATTTAGTTTTAGTTTATGAATGTAACTTTGAAAATAATTGTGATTTTAATAATTGTGACCCTTCCCAATTTCTAGGTAATCTTGTTAATTAAAGCATGCCAAAAGATAGGAGTTGGGTTTTATTAGATGATCGTCGGTTAGAAGTATATCAAAATGGTTGTGTGGAATTTATGGATTTTGCCTTCGCTAAATGTGACGTTGATAATAAAATAAGATGCCCATGTAGAGACTGTAAGTGTCGTAAATGGGGGGATCGTGAATTCGTTAATAAACATTTACTTTGGAGGGGTTGGGATAAACTGTATGGGCAACGCCGATGGACTATGCATGGAGAGTCCGAAGAAGAATACATTGGCGAGGAAATGAATAATACTAATCATACAGAAATTCCCGAAGTTGCAATTTTAAATGAACCTGTTGATGTACGTGATAACTGTTGGGTTTCGGGCACGCGTACGCAGCGGAAAACAAAAATTTAATGCGATTTAAACGACTTTAAAGCACACAAGCACATGCCCGACAAATTAATCAATTAATTGCGTACCTTTGCGCTTCCAGCGAAATTAAAAACAACATACATGCTTATTAATATAACCGAATTTAAATCAATTAACATACTCGCGTTTAAACCAAATAACATGCTTGCAATGATTTAAAAAGATTACATATAATCACACAAAATCATACGAAAGCAAACATGAATACATATAGCGTTTAAACGAAACAAGAACTTCGAGTTCGTGTGTTTACCTCTTGAAGCGTGAGGTAGAAACGTTGAGCAAGTCGAGATTGCTACGGAAACCAATCCGTACAATCGGGGCAGCAGCGGTGTAGCAGCAGCGGCGGTGATGACCACGGCGGCGCGTGAGTTTCACGCGCGGTCTTCCGGGGCGGCGCGTGGGGCAGCGTGCGGCTTCGGCTCGTGCGCTGCTCCTCGATTCTTCGATCCTAGGTCTTCCTCCTCTCGGATTTCACCTCGTATACTTCGATCTACTAAACACGTGGCACTAGACACGTAATAGTTAGAAAAACGGAAGAAAAAGAGAAGGAAAGATAATACCGAAACAATCGGCCAACGAATGGCCGATCCCGGTGAAGCTCCGGCGACGGCGCCGGTGACGGCCGCGGGGAGAGGGCGAGAGGGAGAGGGAGAACGGCTGCTAGGGTTAGGGTTTTCACTTGTATGTGCAAGACCTATAAATCTTGTATTTATAGTGTCTTGCATAAAACCCTAGCGGGCTTAAGTTGGACCGGGCCCAACAACTTAAGTTCGCTAGTACTTTTACTTGCTCGTTTCTCTCAATCCAATGACCGAAAAATTGCAACGATTACATTTTTGGAATCATTATAAAGTCCTCGTCATTACGAGTGTCAATTCTCATTTTCCAACTTTCTAAAAGTGGAAACCCTAGTTCAGTGCACTTTCTAAATTTGGAAACTTCCCGATTTAGAAAGTCCACTACAACGTTCGCCTATTCTTTTCCTTTTCTTATTCTCATTCGTAATTCCAAATTACGAATGTTGGACTCAATCGTATTGACTTCCAATTATGCAAAGATAAACTATTTTATCTCTGACCGTTTATTCAAAGATCTCATGTGCACGAGCAGTGTGACCCTCGATGGTTCAGGTGTAAGCTAGCCGTGGGCCCACAACTCATTGTGGTCAAAACTCGTCCCTTAGAGTTACGATTAAGATGAAGCTCGTTTCACCTTAGTCACCCAACGAATCAAGATTGGCGTCTAGCAACTACGCGTCATGATTCCCTAGATACAAATGAAGTGCCTGCAAGAACCTTCAGATATAGTTAACGTACAGTACGGTCCCTTCGATTCATATGTCCCGATTGAACTAGAGGCATTGGTTCATCGAGACCTCTTTATATGTTCAATGACGGTGCGATCGTTCTAAGTATTGTAATCGTCACGTGCATGACTTAGAGAATCGAATCCTCTAATCATCACTTAGTCAGCTCTGGCCAGAGACTTAGAATGATTACAAACTTTCAGAACACACAGGACATCCAAGACTATTCTAGCGATCGAATACCCGACTACAATGCACAGACCTCCCACTAGATTTCGGACTGCACGAACACTGGCCCTTGGGATGGTCCTCGGTGGAACTCAGGGACAGGTCACGATACAGCTGGTCATCTAGTGAAGTCACGGTGATGTCTAGGTCATAAGGACTAATGGTGTACAACTATACCATAGATATCTCTACTCGATTATTGGGAACCACTTAGAGATTTCTAGGGTGAGGGAGTTCAGTGAACTCGTCAACTTACGAGCACCCACTTATGTATGCCGATATCACAATACCGTTTACTGATGAGATGCAGTACACATACACTAAGTGCTAGTCTTAATGGGAAAGGCCGATATCCTCATTAGTGGCGTAACCCTTCGACTAGGAACACGTTTAACAGTTATAATACTTAAGTAAATATCTCACGATCCTAACGATCAATTACTAGTACTTGTAATAACTGTAAGGACTATATCTATGCTTGTGACAAAGGGACAAAGATATAGAATGCCAAGGTGTTTTATCATTAATACGAATAAAGGTTCGTTTATTACAATAATAAATACGAAAGACCACAGCCACATGTTGGCTTGTTGGTCACCTACTCTAACAATCTCCCACTTGACCTAAAGCCAACTACCCGTAAATCGCAATCCCATCGACTCTCGATGTTTCTCATGGACCGATCTCGGTAAAGGCTTCGTGAAGGGGTCTGCAACGTTCTCTTCCGAGGTGACTCGTTCTACCTTAACTTCACCTCTATCAATGATCTCTCGGATCACGTGATACTTCCTCAGAATATGCTTCGACTTCTGATGAGATCGCGGCTCCTTAGCTTGCGCCACGGCTCCGGTGTTATCACAGTACAACGGTACTGGATCACTAGCATTAGGAATGACACCCAACTCTTGGATGAACTTCCTTATCCAAGTCCCTTCCTTTGCAGCTTCAGATGCTGCAATGTATTCCGCTTCGGTGGTGGAATCGGCCGTCGTGCTTTGCTTGGAACTCTTCCAACACACGGCACCACCATTAAGCGTGAATATAAATCCAGAATTCGACTTTGAGTCGTCCACATCCGATTGAAAACTAGAGTCGGTAAAACCCTCTAATTTCAACTCGGCACCCCCATAGACCAAAAATATATCCTTATTCCTTCGCAAGTACTTGAGGATATCTTTCACGGCTTTCCAGTGAGCCGGGCCGGGGTTAGACTGATATCTGCTTGTGACACTCACAGCATACGCAATATCTGGTCTCGTACATAGCATGCCATACATTATGCTTCCTATGGCAGAAGCATAAGGCGTCCTTTTCATCTCCTCGATTTCACTAGGTGTTTGAGGACACATAGATTTCGAGAGACGAACCCCATGGGACATTGGCAAGAATCCCTTCTTGGATTCTTCCATGCTAAACCGTTTCATAACGGTGTCTATGTACAGGCTTTGGGATAAACCAAGCATCTTTCTCGCTCTATCTCTATAGATGCGTATTCCTAATACATAAGATGCTTCTCCCAAATCCTTCATTGAGAAACGTGTGGACAACCATGCTTTCGTTTGCTGCAACATTCCTACATCATTCCCAATGAGCAGAATGTCATCAACGTAAAGCACCAAAAATATCACTGCCCTCCCACTAACCTTCTTGTATACACAAGGTTCCTCCGGATTCTTCTCAAAATCAAACTCTTTGATAGTTGAGTCGAACCTAATGTTCCAACTTCGGGATGCTTGTTTCAATCCATAAATGGATCGCTGGAGTTTGCAAACCTTTTGCTCACTTCCAGAAGATATGAAGCCTTCCGGCTGCGCCATGTAAATTTCTTCCTCAATATCTCCATTAAGGAAGGCGGTCTTCACATCCATTTGCCATATCTCGTAGTCGTACCACGCAGCTATGGCCAGCAAAATCCTAATGGACTTCAGCATCGCGACTGGCGAAAAGGTTTCCTCATAGTCAACACCTTGCCTTTGAGTGTATCCTTTCGCTACCAATCTAGCTTTATAGGTCGATACCTTTCCATCCACTCCAATTTTCTTCTTATAGATCCACTTGCAGCCTATAGGAACAATTCCCTTAGGTGGATCTACCAAGGTCCACACCTTGTTGGAGTACATGGAGTCCATTTCGGATTTCATGGCAGTCAGCCAATGTCCCATGTCCGCATCCGATACGGCCTCATTGTATGTTCTTGGATCTCGTCCAAGATCAACATGATCTTCATCATTTTCGAGGAGGAATAACCTATCCGGCATTTTCCGAATTCTTTCGGATCTACGTACCGTAGGTTCAGGAGGTATATTAGTGGTTTGTTGTATTGGTTCGATTACCTGTTCTTGCGTTTGAACTTCACTTTGTGGTTCTTGAACTACTTCAAGTTCTATCATGCTGCCCTTTCTATCGGATAGAAACTCCCTTTCCAAAAAGGTGGGATTTCTTGAAACAAACGTCTTTGCTTCTTTGACATAGAAGAACTCGTATCCCATCGAGTCTTCGGGATACCCCACAAAATAGCACAAGTCGGATTTACTATCCAACTTATCTCCCACTAATCGCTTCACATAAGCGGGACAACCCCATATCCTAATATGTTTGTAGTTAGGTTTCCGGGAATGCCAAAGTTCATACGGTGTGGATTTAATTGCTTTGGTGTTAACTCTATTCAGCAAATACGCGGCAGTGCGAAGTGCATGACCCCACAAGTATGCCGGTAAGTTTGTGAACCCCATCATGGATCGAACCATATCTAATAAAGTTTGATTCCGACGTTCGGATACTCCATTAAGTTGAGGAGTTCCCGGTGGAGTCCATTGGGACTGTATCCCATTTTCTTTTAGATAGTCAATGAACTCGATGCTCAAGTATTCTCCAACACGATCGGATCGCAGCTTCTTAATGCTTCGTCCGAGTTGCTTTTCCACTTCGTGTCTAAAATCTTTGAACCTTTCAAATGTTTCAGACTTGTACTTCATTAAGTACACATACCCATACCTAGAATAATCATCGGTAAAGGTAGCGAAGTAGTTATATCCACCCTTCGCACTAACACTTAGTGGACCACATACGTCTGTATGGATCAAATCCAAAAGACCCTCGGCTCGTTCCATTTTCCCTTTGTAGGGTGACTTGGTCATTTTCCCTTTAAGGCAAGACTCACAAGTTTGCAGTGATTTCACGTCCTCCAAAGAGAACAATCCTTCAGTGACAAAATCGTTCATCCTTCTTAAAGAGACATGACCTAATCTAGCGTGCCAAAGTTGTGCGGGGTTTTGATCTATCTCCTTACGTTTTGCTGATATAACATTAATAGGTATTTCACTTGAATTTAGTTCATACAAGTTGTTTAATAGTCGTCCTTTGCAAATCAAATTCTCATTCTTTTGTATAATGCAAATCGAATTTCCAAAAACAAAAGTAAAACCTTCAATATCTAATACAGGAATAGAAATAAGGTTTCTAATGAGCGACGGAACAAATAAACAATCGTTCAAAACAATAGGAAAACTAGAATCCAAAACATTTAAGTAAATTGTGCCAATGGCTTCAGCAGCAACTCTTGCTCCATTCCCCATCCTTAGGAAGGTCTCACCCGCTCTAAGTCTTCGACTTCTTGTCATTAGCTGCAAATCATTGCACAAATGTGAGCCACAGCCCGTATCCAATACCCAAGAAGAAGAGTTGACGGACAAATTTACGTCAATGAAATACGTACCCTTTTCAGAACCTTTCTGCTTTAGGTAAGCCTTGGAGTTGCGGCGCCAATGTCCTTTCTTTCCACAGTGATGGCAAGCATCATCAACTTGTTTGCTAACCTTTGCTTTGGGGCCCCCACTTCCTTCACCCACTTCGAACTTGCTGTTTGGGAAGGGAACTCTTTCCTTTCTCTTCTTTTGGATAGAACTCTTCTTTCCAGAAGTAGCAGCAATGAGAACAGACTTCTCTTTCTTAATGGTGGACTCGAAGCTGACCAACATGTTCATTAACTCATCCAAAGGAGGATCTAGTTTGTTCATGTTGAAGTTCACTATGAACGATTCATAGGAACTAGGAAGGGACAACAGGATCAAATCCAACGAGAGCTCGGCCGGGAGGGTGACATCAAGATTCACTAGCTTTTCAAGGAGAGTGATCATTTTGAGACAGTGTTCGTGGACCGAAGTCCCTTCGCGCAGTCTCGCAGTGATCAACTCATTTGTAGCAGCGTACCTCGATGCCCTAATGTTCTCGCTATACATGCTATCGAGATGAGCCTTTATATCGAAAGCATGCAAGTGAGACTCATATTTCCTCGCAAGCGCGGGCTCCATGGCGGCTATCATATAGCACCTAGCATGAGTGTCATCTTTCTTCCATACTTCATAAGTTTCCTTCTCAGCATCAGTCGCTGTGTCAGGTATAGTGGCGGGAAGTCTCTCGTTCAGAACATAGAGACGCCCCTCAACGGTTAGTACAAGCTTAAGACTACGCAACCAATCTAGGTAATTAGGGCCATTGAGTTTATTGTCGAGGATTGACATTATGGGATTCTTAGACATGATTATCTGAGACATATAGAGAAGAGGATTATTAGAGATTCGCGTTAAATGATTGTTACAATTAAATGTTTGGACTTATGTTATTTAATTGTTCTCCCACTAATTTTATCGAGTTCCACTTCCCTCTAGTAGACAAACGAGAAAACTGATTTTTCTTAATGGGCTTTAGGTCCAATAGACAAATATAACCCGTAGTTAATCTAGCCCGATTATATTTGCCCAAAGGTAGATCACAATCAATCATATCCACAATATGACCCTAAATTAATTTTCCTCACACTTGATAATGACCTAAGTTAATCTTGCGAATATCAAAATCGTCGTGTGTCAAGTCTAACCTACCAATCAAATATGTTCATAGAACTTGATTATGCCAAACTAATGCAGTCCCTAGTTAATCTAGCCGACCACGTTAATTCAACATAACCCTTTTCTACGGCTACCTTCATCGTTATGTCAATTGAATTACAGCTTACTCTACCATAGCACTCCCCGCTAACACGGCTTACTGCACTATAGTAAAGGGCTACACATAATCCAACCGTTGGCAGAAGGAAAGAAATAACTCAACAGATTGGGTTTTTCTTTATAGCTTGAAATGATTCTTAATTAAATTAAGAATGAGGGATTTTTATTAGAATGTTTTATCTCATCAGAAGGTTTTGGATTGGTCTATGTGATTCCTACATCTATGTTCTCTAAAGGTATATGGAAGCGCATATTGTCCTAAGAGGAACATACGACCTAATTTCATAATTAATTACATTAATTAATTATCAAGTTTTCAAAATAATTATAGAACCTCAACTAGCATAAATCATTCAAATAATGCTGAGGTACTACTAATTAAGTTGAATCATAATCAAAATTATGAATGTGTTCTATTAATTGAAATCAATTTAACAATTTAAATTAATTAATTAATCTAACACCTATTTACTAAAATAGACGATTGTTGATCCAATTATCTAATTGAGATTAATTGAAAATAATTTTCCAAAATTTAAAATCAATTTGTTTTAAGTTTAATTTTAGAAATCTGAAATAATTTTTTTTTTTTTTTTTTTTTTTTTATTTTTTATTTTCAGTGAACCGGTTCGGCCGACCGGTCTGACCGGTTCGGACCGAAGCGGTCCGGTTCTACCCGGTCCAATTGACCCAAATCAGTGGGCCGGGTCAGTCGGACCGAGAACCGGTCTGACCGACCCGAATCCACTTGGATTCGGTCGATTGGATCGTGCACAACCATCGAACCGGCCGGTTCGACCGGTTCGATCCGAATAATTGAAAACCGACGTTTAAAAAAAAATAATTTCAGATCCGTTTTTCCAATTTTAAACAATTTTAAAGCTGGAAAAATTCTAAACAATATTTCAAAAATATTTTAAACTTACGAAAACTCCCAATTACATAATACAACAATCACTACTTTAATAAATCGAACATGCATAAAATCATAGCATATTAATACGAACGCAATTAATTGCGCAACGAGCTCTGATACCACTGTTGGGTTTCGGGCACGCGTACGCAGCGGAAAACAAAAATTTAATGCGATTTAAACGACTTTAAAGCACACAAACACATGCCCGACAAATTAATCAATTAATTGCGTACCTTTGCGCTTCCAGCGAAATTAAAAACAACATACATGCTTATTAATTTAACCGAATTTAAATCAATTAACATACTCGCGTTTAAACCAAATAACATGCTTGCAATGATTTAAAACGATTACATATAATCACACAAAATCATACGAAAGCAAACATGAATACATATAGCGTTTAAACGAAACAAGAACTTCGAGTTCGTGTGTTTACCTCTTGAAGCGTGAGGTAGAAGCGTTGAGCAAGTCGAGATTGCTACGGAAACCAATCCGTACAATCGGGGCAGCAGCGGTGCAGCAGCAGCGGCGGTGATGACCACGGCGGCGCGTGAGTTTCACGCGCGGTCTTCCGGGGCGGCGCGTGGGGCAGCGTGCGGCTTCGGCTCGTGCGCTGCTCCTCGATTCTTCGATCCTCGGTCTTCCTCCTCTCGGATTTCACCTCGTATACTTCGATCTACTAAACACGTGGCACTAGACACGTAATAGTTAGAAAAACGGAAGAAAAAGAGAAGGAAAGATAATACCGAAACAATCGGCCAACGAATGGCCGATCCCGGTGAAGCTCCGGCGACGGCGCCGGTGACGGCCGCGGGAGAGGGCGAGAGGGAGAGGGAGAACGGCTGCTAGGGTCAGGGTTTTCACTTGTATGTGCAAGACCTATAAATCTTGTATTTATAGTGTCTTGCATAAAACCCTAGCGGGCTTAAGTTGGACCGGGCCCAACAGCTTAAGTTCGCTAGTACTTTTACTTGCTCGTTTCTCTCAATCCAATGACCGAAAAATTGCAACGATTACATTTTCGGAATCATTATAAAGTCCTCGTCATTACGAGTGTCAATTCTCATTTTCCAACTTTCTAAAAGTGGAAACCCTAGTTCAGTGCACTTTCTAAATTTGGAAACTTCCCGATTTAGAAAGTCCACTACAACGTTCGCCTATTCTTTTCCTTTTCTTATTTTCATTCGTAATTCCAAATTACGAATGTTGGACTCAATCGTATTGACTTCCAATTATGCAAAGATAAACTATTTTATCTCTGACCGTTTATTCAAAGATCTCATGTGCACGAGCAGTGTGACCCTCGATGGTTCAGGTGTAAGCTAGCCGTGGGCCCACAACTCATTGTGGTCAAAACTCGTCTCATAGAGTTACGATTAAGATGAAGCTCGTTTCACCTTAGTCACCCAACGAATCAAGATTGGCGTCTAGCAACTACGCGTCATGATTCCCTAGATACAAATGAAGTGCCTGCAAGAACCTTCAGATATAGTTAACGTACAGTACGGTCCCTTCGATTCATATGTCCCGATTGAACTAGAGGCATTGGTTCATCGAGACTTCTTTATATGTTCAATGACGGTGCGATCGTTCTAAGTATTGTAATCGTCACGTGCATGACTTAGAGAATCGAATCCTCTAATCATCACTTAGTCAGCTCTGGCCAGAGACTTAGAATGATTACAAACTTTCAGAACACACAGGACATCCAAGACTATTCTAGCGATCGAATCCCCGACTACAATGCACAGACCTCCCACTAGATTTCGGACTGCACGAACACTGGCCCTTGGGATGGTCCTCGGTGGAACTCAGGGACAGGTCACGATACAGCTGGTCCTCTAGTGAAGTCACGGTGATGTCTAGGTCATAAGGACTAATGGTGTACAACTATACCATAGATATCTCTACTCGATTATTGGGAACCACTTAGAGATTTCTAGGGTGAGGGAGTTCAGTGAACTCGTCAACTTACGAGCACCCACTTATGTATGTCGATATCACAATACCGTTTACTGATGAGATGCAGTACACATACACTAAGTGCTAGTCTTAATGGGAAAGGCCGATATCCTCATTAGTGGCGTAACCCTTCGACTAGGAACACGTTTAACAGTTATAATACTTAAGTAAATATCTCACGATCCTAACGATCAATTACTAGTACTTGTAATAACTGTAAGGACTATATCTATGCTTGTGACAAAGGGACAAAGATATAGAATGCCAAGGTGTTTTATCATTAATACGAATAAAGGTTCGTTTATTACAATAATAAATACGAAAGACCACAGCCACATGTTGGCTTGTTGGTCACCTACTCTAACAATAACATGGAAGACTTACTGCATGCGTGTCTTCATGACGATCGTCATCACGATCAAGAAGATCTGCACGAAGAACCCAACCCCGAAACTGATGATTTTCGTAAACTCATTGAAGAGTGGTGCATCCCCGTTTATGATGGATGCCGGGTATATACTAAACTTTCTTTTATCATGGAGTTCTACAAAATTAAGTCTCGTGGCAAGATGAGTGATAATACATTTACTGAAACCCTTCAGTTAATGAGAAAACTTGATTTTTTAAATATACCCGACTCTTTTTATGAAGTTAAGAAGCTCATCGGTAAATTGGGGTGTGGTTACGTCAAGATTGATGCGTGTGAGAATGACTGCATGCTGTTTTGGAAGGATGACTTCAACTTAAATGCATGCAAAGTGTGTAATGCTTCAAGATGGAAGAATCCAGTAGAAAACCAACCGAGTTCTTCAACCTCTCAGCGCAAAAGGGTACCAAAAAAAGTTTTGCGATACTTTCCATTGATTCCGAGGCTCAAGCGGCTATTTATATGTCAAAAATCAGCAATCAACATGAGATGGCACGCTGAGTCTCGATGTAACGATGGCGTTCTCAGGCACCCTACTGATTCTGATGCTTGGAAAGAGTTTGACAAGAAACACGAGTCATTCTCTTTCGACCCTCGAAATGTAAGGCTTGGCTTGGCTACTGACGGTTTTAATCCCTTTGGATCATTGAGCAGCAAACATAGCACATGGCCTGTAATTCTAATGGTTTACAACTTACCACCAAATATGTGCATGCAACGCTCTAATATGATGATGTCATTGCTTATTTCTGGTCCAAAAGGCCCGAAAAATGGCATTGATGTTTATCTACAACCGTTGATCGACGAGCTTAATGAGTTGTGGGGTTCTGGGATAACAACTTTTGGCTAAACTTTTGTACATAATCATTTTCAGGCTGATTTGGAGCGAGTTTATGATGAGACCATGCGTGATGGAAGTGACGAAAGCACGGCCAACTCGACTACAATTGAAAAGGTTTTGGGAAAGAGTAAAGGCCTTGGAATTAAAAGTTCAAGCACAAGGATTGGAAAGTCGAGATTTTCTTCAACACCATCAGACGTGGAGATTCAACTGGAGATTCAAATGAAGGCAATGCAAGAACAAATGCAAATGAAAGACGAACAAGTGAATCGATTGGAACAACAATTGCAGGAAACCCGAGAAACAAATAAAGTTAAAATGACAAAGTTGATCGATTAGAAGAGCAATTGCAGGAAACCCGAGCTCTTTTGAACACCTTGCTCGAGCGTTTTAATAGTGGAGTATAAAAACGAGATGAAATTAGTGTGCCTCTTGAACTAATACATTTATGGTTTCAAGTTTTTATGTAATTTTTGAATTGATGTTTGTGTTGTATTTTGATATTTAATTGGTAATCGCGGTTTTAATATTTTTGAGTATGGTTTTGGTTTTTTTTTTTTTTTTTTTTTTTTTTTTTTTTTTTTTTTTTAACAGCTGATTTTAATTTGTAATAAAAAATAATTAAAATAAATAAATTAATTAAAAAAAAAATCCATTTGCGACGAAAACAAAATCGTCACAAACAAAAATCAGCACTTGAGACGAAATAAAATTCCGTTATTGTCGCCAAATTAATTAAAACCGGGCGACGAAACAACTATTTAGTCGCCAAAATATTCAGTGACCTTGCGACGAAATATGAACTTTCGTATCAAACACGTGCGACGCAACATGACATGTCGTCGCAAGTTGTTGCGACGAATACTATTTATCCGTCGCTAACTTTAAAAAAATATTTTTTTTCAGAAAATACAGTTTTCGCGACGAATCACTGTTTTCGTCGCGAAACTTGGCGACGCAATTGTGGTTTCGCCGCTGACTTTGCGACGGGGCATTTGGCGTCGATTTGTGACTGATGTGGCGACGAAAATAAAATGTCGCTAACCGTGTTATAACGTCGCTACGAGACAGAATTCGTCGCGAATTTTCATTGCCAGCCCTTGCCTTTTGGCCTAGTGTTTCACTTGGACTAATAGGCAAGAAGCTCCTCGTACAATACGGTCTTGTCTTGATCGGGCGTGTGGTAATAGCGCCTGGTTGGCAGCATTCCCCAACGCACAAATTCAACATTTGGAGTTTGCTGGGTCAGACACTTACAGCTCCTTCTCACATTTAACTGCCTGGATAATCATCATAGTGGTGCGGGTTGCAAACCATTTCGGTTTGAGGCGATGTGGGCCTGAAGAGAAGAATGTGAGGATATAGTGAAACAACAATGGAATAAAACTGAAGTGTCGGACCCGTTTGATACTATTTTACAAAATTCAGATGGCTGCCGAGTGGCCCTTCAACACTGGAGTAGGTCGTTCTCAACCACCCGAAGAAGCAAATTGAAAAAAATCCGTAAGTAGCTCCGTAAGTTGAGGATGGATGTCCAAACCAGGGAAGTGGTGTCTCGCCAGAAGGAGTTGAAAGCAGAGCTTGAACGGTTATCTGGAGACATTGATATCTATTGGAGACAACGTAGCCGTGTTCAATGGATTCGGGAAGGTGATCGTAACACGAGTTTTTTCCACGCTAGAGCCATGGTCCGAAAAAAGAGGAATTGGGTTCATAAAATCAAGGACTCCCGGGGGGATTGGAAAGATGATAAGGCGGATATTGAGCAAGTCATCTCAAATTATTTCCAGGATTTGTTTTAGTCGACTAGTCCTGATGAGAGAGTGGTGGATGAGGTGTTGGAACACATATATAGGGGCACGTATCACTAGCGAGGCTTCTCATCTGCTTTCTCTCCATTTCTCAGCTGATGAGGTAACCCGAGCCATCTCTCAAATTGCTTCGACTAAATCCCCCGGCCCTGATGGCCTTCCCGTCCTTTTCTATACTAAATTTTGGCATATACTTGGTTCCAACGTTATTGATTGTCTCCTCGAATTCTTGAATAAGAGAATTTTACATGCTTCCCTCAATTTTACGTTTATTGTTTTGATCCCAAAGGTTTCTAATCCGAAAAAAATGACTGGGTATTGCTCTATTAGTTTATGCAGTGTAATCTACAAATTTGGTTCTAAAGTCATTGCAATCGTATTAAAATGGTGTTGAGCGATATCATATCTCCTACCCAATCTGCTTTTGTGCCTAAAAGTTTAATAACCGATAATGTATTAGTTGCTTACGAGATTAACCATTTTATTAAAACTAACTCTAAGAAACGATCTAAATTTATGGCTATGAAATTGGATACTAGTAAAGCATACGATCGAATCGAGTGGCTTTTCTAGCGGAAAACTTTGGGCATAATTTGTTTTCCACAAATTTGCCATTTAAATTCAGCCATTTTAATTTGCCGCATCATAAGGCAAATGAATCAACATAAATCTTCAAATATTCTACAGAGGTGGCGGAGTCGGAATTGGGTGGGGCCAAGTGTTTCCGAACCGAAACGACGAGGGGAGTCAAACCAACAGCTACACTGTGATGTGCGATGGATTTTGGCGTTTCGAGGTTGTTTAGACCTCCAAAACGACGTTTTTGCTATTTTAGGAAAGTTTTAAATAATTCATAATTAATTCTACAAAAATCGGATTTGAATTCCGCAAGTTGGGTTGTTTCCAACTTTCGGCATTCTATTAGGTTTAGAAGTTATTTTATTTTTTTGCCTTTTTTGGTAATTTTCTCGTTTTCCTAGTTTGATTAGGTTTTTCATTTTCTTTAGTATAATTAGTTGCTCTAGGGTTTATTTTTCAGCATCTTTCATTATTAATAAAATTTCTGTGTTTTCTCTCAATTATCTGGTGGATTCCAGAGTTATCGTGTTCTATAGGATTAATTCGTAGAAATTATTTTTTTACCGTGCTTCGTAGCGAGGTTTTTCCTGGTTAGATGGCGAAAGGTGCGAAACAAGGAGACGACAACCGCGAGGTTGACAACATTCAGGCAGCAGTCGAGCTCGCTCGAGAAGAATCTCGACAGACTATAGAGGAATTTCGAGTAGAGATCCGATGTGAGCTGCAGCAACTTTGGGAGTTGCTACAGGGAATTGCCCTCAATGGCAACAACAGGAGGGGCGAACCTAATACAACGCGCGCTGGGGAATTAGCCCGAGGTGCGCATGTTAGGAATCTGATTCGTAACCAACCATGTCTTCACCCGGACACTGACGAAGACTTGGATGAGAACGACAGAACAATAGTCGATGGAAATCAACCTAGGCATACAAAGGCAGTACGACGATTATCCTACAAGGGCTGAGATTCCACCTTTTCATGGAAACCTCTCCATAGAGGATTTTCTAGATTGGGTGGTCGAAGTGGAGAGTGCTTTTGATGTGATGAACACCCCATCCGAGAGGATGGTCAAGATGGTTGCGTACAAGTTGAAAAGTGGTGCGGCTGTATGGTGGGACCAGTTGCAGCGATCACAGACTCGACAAGGGAAGGGCCCATGCAGTCTTGGAGGAGAATGAAGGGGCTTCTTCACGATCGATTCCTACCGGCCGACTATGAACAACACTTATACAATTTATACCATAATTGTTTGCAGGGTAGTAGGTCTATACACGAATACACCACGGAATTCCTGAAACTGGCAGATCGAAATAATTTAAGGGAGTCGGAGAACCAGCAAGTGGCCAGGTATTTGAACGGGTTGAAAGCTAATATCCGTGACCGAATAGGTTTGCAGCCAGTTTATACCTGTCAGGATACGCAAAGTATGGCATTGCGAGCAGAAGAATTTGAGTGACGGAACAAAGTGAATAATTATCGTAGACCGCCAAATTATGCACCACCGCCGGTTGATAGGGGTAAGTTCGTATCCCAAAACCTTAATCTTGTTGCCCCGCCAACACGGGCACCACGGATCTAGACAAGAGCCGGTGCCGGTAGTGCGAGCACGCCCGTTCAGCCTCGAACAAACAATCCTTATGCGAGACCAATCCCTGGAAACTGTTTTAGATGTCACAAACCTGGGCACCGTTCCAACGAGTGCTCTGAGAGAAGACTCGTGAACTTAGTAGGTGGGTCGGAGCAGAGAGGCGAGAGTGATCAGGAAGGTTATGATGAAGACGTTTTTCAAGAAGAAGAGGATAGGGCAGAATATCATAGTCATGAGAATGGAGAGCAAGTTAACTGTGTGGTGTAACGAGTTCTTTGTACGGCGATGTAGCAAAACCAACGAAATAGCATATTTCGTTCTCAGTGCTCAGTTAATAAGAAGGTGTGCGATCTGATAGTTGACAATTGTAGTTGCGAAAATTTTGTTGCGAGAAGACTGGTAGATTATTTGAAGTTGCCGGTGGAAAAACACCCAGCCCCCTACACTATTGGGTGGGTTCAGAGAGGGCCAACAGTCAAAGTGACAGAAGTGTGTCGTGTGCCTATCTCAATAGGAATGAACTATGCCAATGAGGTGTCATGCGACGTGATAGACATGGATGCTAGCCACATACTACTCGGTCGGCCTTGGCAATTCGACGTTAATATGACCTATCAGGGGAGAGAAAACTCATGCATATTTGAATGGGGTGGGCGCAAGATTGTGATGTTACCCCGATCGGAGTCGACGGTCAAGCCTACCAGAATAGTGGAAAAAGAACCAGTTTTTGTGGTCTCCCAATCTGAGAGCGGATTCATAAAAGATGTCGAATCAGCAACCGGAGTATACGTGACGATGATGAGGTCTTTGGGAATTGAAAGGGAAGAGGAGGTTCATAAACAAACCGTCGAAATCCCTAAGAGTGTGCAACCGTTACTTACGGAGTTTGATGAGTTGGTGTCCAATGACCTACCGCATTCGTTGCCGCCTATGAGAGACGTTCAGCACCACATTGATTTAGTACCCGGTGCTAGCCTACCAAATCTGCCACATTATCGGATGAATCCGCAAGAATGTGAGGTTTTGCGAGAGAAGGTGGAGGAGCTGCTGAAAAAGGGGTTTATTAGAGAGAGTATGAGCCCCTTTGCGGTGTCTGTGCTACTAGTGAAGAAGAAAGACGGCAGCTGGAGGATGTGTGTCGACATTAGAGCAATAAATTGGATTACCATAAAGTATCATTTTCCCATTCTGCGACTTGCAATATGTTGGATATGCTGGAAAGTGCGAAGCTGTTTTCAAAAATTGATCTTCGAAGTGGGTATCATCAGATTCAGATTAGACCCGGGGACGAGTGGAATATAGCGTTCAAGACAAAAGATGGCTTATACGAATGGTTGGTGATGCCGTTTGGGTTGTCGAACGCGCCCAGCACTTTCATGCGCGTGATGAATCAGGTATTACGACCCTTTTCTGGAAAATTTATTGTTGTGTATTTCGATGATATCCTGATTTATAGTAAACACGAAGACGAGCATATGGGACACCTGCGTGAGGTGTTAACTGTTTTGAGGGATAATAAGTTATTTATCAATTTGAAGAAGTGCACTTTTATGGCTAGTCGATTACTGTTCTTGGGATTTATAGTTGGGGCGGAAGGAATTCATGTCGATGATGAAAAGGTTCGGGCAATTTGTGAGTGGCCCACGCCTAAGAATGTTTCGGAAGTCAGGAGTTTCCATGGGTTGGCGACATTCTACAGACGGTTCATTCGGAATTTCAGCACTATCATGGCACCAATTACTGAATGTATGAAGAAGGGAAATTTTATGTGGGGTGATGAGGCAGATCAGAGTTTTGCAGTGATAAAGGAGAAATTAAGTAATACACCTCTCCTAGCCTTGCCTAGTTTCGAGAAGGTATTTGAAGTAGAATGTGACGCCAGTGGAGTAGGTGTTGGAGCTGTTTTGTCCCAAGAAAAGCGTCCCGTGGCTTTCTTCAGCGAGAAATTGAGTGACGCACGAATGAAGTGGAGCACTTACGATCAAGAATTTTATGCAGTAGTTCGAGCTTTGAAACAGTGGGAACACTATTTGATACAGCGAGAGTTCGTACTATACACCGACCACCAAGTTTTAAGGTTTCTGAATAGTCAGAAAAGTGTCGACAACATGCATGTGAGGTGGACGAATTTCCTGCAGAAGTTTCCATTCGTTATCAAGCATCGGAGTGGAATCATGAACCGTGTCGCAGACCCCCTAAGTCAGCGAGCCGCATTACTTACCACTCTTAGTGAAGAAGTGGTCGGATTGGAGTGTTTGAATGAGATGTACGAAGGAGATGAGGATTTAGGAGAAATATGGTCTAAGTGTGTTGTAACACCCCACGTTTCAAAGCACGATAATTTCTAAACCATAATACCTAGCCCCTTAAATACTAGATTCCTGCTAATCTTGAGGCTATTCGTGAATTAGTAGGTGCCAAATTACTAGATATCGAACTTTATACGTGACCTTATGTGCCTATGTGTTTACGGGTAAATTATACATGCATGCTAGGACTTAGCATAAATTATAATAATACATATATATATGTATGTATATGTGCCGTATATGTGTGTATTTTAGGGGTGGATTAATTAATAATTATAAAATAAACACATGATAATCCTAAGCCTAGCCTAACCCCTATTAAAACCAATCCTACACTCCACCTCAGGCATGCCTACTTAGAAGGCCAAGAGTCCCTTCTCTCCCCCTCATTTCGGCTGCACCAAACCCCTCTCTCTCTCCCTTGTTCTTTCCTTCTCAAAAAAAAACACCGAAACCACCATTGCCATCAGCCCCACCAAGCTTGAACCCCTCTCCAAATCAGCAAGATATTTCTCAAACCAACAATGAGAATTCCCTATCTCACCCTTGCCCTTGAATACTCCAAGAACACTATAAATACATGGTGCCCCTTCACTAGTGAAAACACTTCTCACCTTGAAATTTATACCGTGTCTTTCCATATCAAAGTAGCTTGGTTTAATCTCAATGCTTGAAGAGGCACTACAAGAAAAAATGGTTTTAGGGACGATTTGTTATGGTTGCTAAAAGCAAGATAATGGTCGCTGAAACTTATAACGACCAAATTAGGCTTGGTCACTTGTGGTCACAACAGGGTGGCTACTAAAAGTATTAGTGACCAGCAAATCAATTGGACGCTAAAGACATAGATCTAGCGACCATTCAATAATGGTCATTAAAGATGTAATTATCAGCGACAAATTTTTTACTCGCTAATGTTAAAATTTATGGTCGCTATAATATTAATATGGTTGCTATAGGTATACGTACAGTAACCACATATTTTTTGTTGATAAATGATATTCTTTTAACAACCGAGTACGTGGTTACAATAGATTTTATATGGTCACAAACCTAACGTATTTTAGTGACCACGTTGCGACCAATAAATTCGTTGCTCAATATAATAATTTAACTACAAGAATAGTTGGTTGCAATAAATTTTAATTTGTCACAAATATACCCCAATTGTTTGCATATAATAACCAAAAATAACAATTAATAATTCTTATTTGCAAAACAATCAAATAATGAACGAAAAACAATTGTTTATTGCTACTAATGACAAAAACCAAATAATAATTGTGAGGAAAAAAATTTGAATTGATAGCTGGTTACTACATATTAGCACCTAACTAATTAATTGTTGACAAGTGAATTAAATCAGTGATCAATCTATATACAGTAGCAACCAAAGAAACCAAACACTGCCTCGCCGATTAAATTGAACTTAAAACCGCTGACAACATTCACATCTGGAACTTGATTGAAGTAATATCATTAGCTTCAACTGCCTCTGCCTCTCTACGGGTGCCTGAAATTGGGTGCCTGGAATTGGATGCCACAGAGAATCAGAAGATATACACGCAATTGTTTTCCAAATGTAGTGATCATATAAGCAACAAAAGCAACAAGGAAAATCTTATGTAATGAATTGATTTACCTTATCAGTAGAGCCACCAACTAAACTTTAGCCTCAACTGCAAATTTGGCATTTATAAGTTATAACCTACATAAGAGATGAAAACAGGGATTCAAGTTTATGAGAAACCAAGTCCAATGAATTTATCATAAGGAAACATGAAACCAAGAGTTGACTCGTGTTTGTTTGACGAGTTCTCGAAACAAAGGTTTAAAACATTTGTTTCCAGAATTTCTTTGAAAAATCATAACAATTGGTACGATTATCCAAATTGGGAACGTAATATGCCAAATGAAAGCTAACAACTGCACCTACATGTTCACTGAGACTCTCATCACAAATTATGATCCTAGCATATTCAAAACAGGCCCAAAAGATGATTACAGAAAACTGCCAGAATTTCGGATAAATTCTCTTTTCTGGTATAGTTTATTGTAAAATTCATAACTATTTGTAACGTTATCCAAATTGGCCAAACAATTTACCAAATCAAAGCTGACAACTTCATCTAAAAGTTTACGAAAGAAATATATCCCAAATTATTATCCTAAGACGGTAATAAAACCCAACGGAGATGATTCATCAAAACTGCCCTTTTTTTGGCAGACTCACTGCCGTCAAATTCTCATCTCTAAAAGGCTATAAAACTTGCTCGAATTAGAAGCAATTTAACACTTACATATAATTATCACGGTCCTCGACGAGTTTTGTGAAGAGACTGATTCGAAAATCTCACTCCAAACCCTTCGATTTCGACTCCGAAAACAGGTGCGGCAGAAGGTTTACTATTTCTCATAATTTCGCCAACATAGCTGTCGGGTTAAATTTGGTTATATAACTTGAAGAAATAACTAACAAAGTCTTTCTCAAATAACAAAGTCTTCTCACCTCGAGTTAGCACCAAAAGCAACATCATAGACCAAAATTTTCTTAGGTACACAACCACGAATGACACACCTGAAATAAGAATCCATTAGTTTCTCAAACTTCACCTTCGATCACATTACTTTAAACTTGTTGCTCAATGTGCATAAGACAAATTTCAAATAACTAATGACTCAAATAACTATGACACATATAGATGCTAACTATGGACAGTAAACTAGAAACCAACGATATTTGTTGTCACATTTTCTTCCAAAAATCGTAGCAGGTCGTACGCTTATCCAAATTGGGAAAACAATATACCAAATAAAAGTTCACAACTTTATCTACAATTGTGATGAAGATACCAACCCCCAATTACTAAGATAACACAACAATAACGGCCCGAACAGTCGAATACAGAAAGCTGCCAGAATTGTTTTGGACAAACTTGTTTGCTGTCACAGTTTATTTGAAAAATCATAAAATTTGTAGAGTTATCCAAATCGACCAAATAATATACCAAATCAAACCTCACAACTCAATATACAAAACATAAGAAGACACATAGCCTAAATTATTACTCCAACATAACAAAAACAGCTTCGTATGATGATTAGGCAAAACTGCCCTGTTTTTTGACAGATTCGCTGTCGTCTGATTCCGACCCCTAAAAGGCTATAACACGTGCTCGAATTGGAAATAATTAAACACTTGCTCATAGTTTTCGAGGTTCTCTACGAGTTTTGAGAAGGAATGATTCCCAAATTCACACTCCAAACCCTTCGATTTTGGCTCCGAAAACAGATGCGGTAGCAGATTTTATTTCCCTTAGAGTTCCGGCGAGCAGGCTGAATTTCACACCAAATTTCGGCGACCACCGACGAATAAAACTGCCGAGCACCACCATCAATGGGAAGCTAACTTCTCGAGGTTTGTAACGGTACCTTCTATCATCAATACTCCACCGTTAACACCTCCGTTCATTTAATTCTTTGAAGAGCCAAAAGCTGAACTCCAGACTCCGGCCACCATCGACGACCTCTGCCGGAAATCACCAACACCCGAGTACATCCGAACTCACAATTATTCCAAAGGTGGGTCCTGATCGACGAGATTCATTCTCGAAGGTCTCCAAACTTTTATTTTTCCTTAAAACCCAAATCTGAAATTATCTTTTCAAATCCCCAATTCTTTTCCTATAATCAATTCATCCGAATCCCCTTTATTGAATTCAAAAATTCTCTGATAGGGGTAGGAAGTAAGGCTTGGAGAAATTGGGTGAAATAGGAGAATACTTTTGGAGAAATTGGGTGAAATACGAGAATACTTTTGGAGAGAACTCTTTCTTGATTTTCTGTGATATTAGCCGAGAATTGGTAGAGAGAGCGTAAGGAGAGAGTGAACAGTTTTGTGATGAAGGAACGAAAGAATGAGAATTCGGCCAATTGGCTGTATTTTTTCATTATTTGCATTTTGGCCCTCCATCTTTCTTTTATTTTCTTTTCTTTTCTTGATTTGTTTAAAAACTAAACTAGTGACCAAATTGATTTGATTTCCGAAAGTAGTTTCATAGTAACCAAATTCAAGTGGTTACTAGCAACCCAATTAGATGGTTGTTAATAATTAAATTAAAGACTTGTAGCAACCGTAAAAAAGTTTAATGTTAAATTGGTCACTATTGACACTAAGTTATAGTGACCATAAAAATTGTCGCTACAAACTTTAACTTTAGTTGCTACAAGATGTCTAGCTATTAGTGACCACTTATAGCTACCAAATGTTCGCTCGTCGCAACAAGATTTAACCCTTCCCACTTTTGCTACAAAAGTACTTTTGGTCACTAAATGTGAATATTCAGTGACCATTTAGTTATGGTCGCTGAGAATTTGGTCACTGAAACTAGTTTTTCTTGTAGTGAGGTAAGAGCTGCCATTCGAAGTCTCAAACTCTCCTTCTTCTTCGTTCAATTTCTTCCTCTAACTTTCGGTTTTCTTTGAAGGTTCCCTAGAACCTTCCCTTTTTTTTTTCAGCTAGCTTTCATTCCTATATATTTTTGAGGTAAGGAATCGAAATCCTTGCTGCAAATGGAGGTATCAAGTATCAAGAACAAAATTTCGAAATTAAATTAAAAGACACCCCTAATTCTTACTTTATGTTGTTCTTGCATTTAATGGTTTCTTTTTGTTAATTTATATGATTTATGTCATTGCATGTATGATCGGAAGTCTTAAATGGTAGATTTGAGTTAATGGCTTTCAAAGAAATTTCGGTTATTTCGAAAATTGTGAAGAAAATTGAATTGGGAAAAGTTTTGGGGTTGCATGTGTAAATCTGCATATTTCTGGGCCAGATCCGTAATTTTTGAGAAGTCAGATTCATATGAGTTTCTAAAATTAGTTTTTAGCATTATTGAATAGAAATTTCAGATTTAGGAAAAAGTTTTACAAGAAGGAGTAATTTTTGAACCTAGTGGTCTTGCATGTATGGATCTAAAAGTTTTGGGGTGAAAAGTAAAATTTTCAAAGTTTCTGCCTAACACAACATTTTAGTTTCGTTTTCTGCATAAAATAAGTGAAGATTTCGGATTTATTAGGGGTTCTTCATAAAAAAATAGACTTGACAATTGTAAAGTGATTTCATGTGTCATTTGAAAGAGTTTTGGGGTAAATCTGTAATTTTTGAGAAATAAGTCTCAAATAGGGTTCCAGATCTGTTTTCCAGAATTTAGTAAAGGATAATTTTGTTTTTAAAAGGTTTTACAAGAAAATGGATTTTTGTGAATTTCTAAAGGTCTTGCATGTATAGATCTAGAGAATTTAGGGTGAAATATGTAAATTCCGAAAAGTCTGCATTAAATCACTCCTAACTGGATTTTTCTGCATTAATCTGAATTTCAGATAAGTGAAGGGTTGATTTTCGTGAAAATATGAATTTTTGAACTTGAGGTTAATTTGCATGTGTGAGTCTTGAACTTTTGGGGTAGAACAGTAATTTTCAGAAGTTCAGGGGTGTTGTGCTGAATACCCGAAACCATCCAAAACTAACATGTTTCCTTGATCCTAGAATTTAATTGAAATTGAGTAGCTTAAGGAAATATAGGAGATTGGTTGGTCCTTAATAGTTTGTGTTATATTCTTGGGTAAGCATGCTTGAATGCACAATTTGATAATTGTTAATCTTTTGTGAAATATGTGTTTATTTGTCACTTGATTGATATTTGTGATGTCTTGTGGTGTTTCAAGTTGTTATGGGTTGATTGTGAATTATTAGTATTCTTTAGGTACTCAAAGGAGATTTCAAGTAATTCGACCATGCCACTTGTGATGTTAAACAAAATAAATTGGGGGATTAATGAAATACTTAGAAAAGATGAGAAAGGATACGGGGGGCCGGTATTCCAACCATAGATACTACAGTTGGGTGGTTTGATTCCACCAAAACGGGCTCAGAATAATCTTCTTGTTTTCTAAGTAAAGAAGTTAATTTCTCATCGGATCCGATAAAACGAAGATTCTTTATGTTTCTATAGTTAATGAATTATATGTCCTAGAAATGTAAATTGTGTTAAATGTTGTTGTACTTGTGCTATTATTATATAGTATATGTAGTATGACTATATTTTAAATTCTCGGTATCTTTCGATAACCTTACTGAGCTTTGTTAGCTCATATAGATATTCTCCGTTTGCAGGTACTAGTACTACTCACTCCACCGGATTGGACTAGTCGACGGTTCGAGAGGCCGACTCCGGGTTTTTGGTTCGTATGGAGGATCTACTTATGATGCTTGTAGTACTATCTTTTGTGTATATTGTCCTTAGGACAATTACTATTTCCATAGTAGCTCATGTGTATTATTATCCGTGGTAAAGGAGGCTAATTCCTCCGAATGTGGGCCCCTTTTTGTTAAACTATGGTCCATTTATTAATATGTCGTTTTAATTATGGACTTTAACCTTTTTCTATGTTTTATCAAGGTGACACCACTTATAGTCTATATTACGAATTTATCGGGTAGTTAGACGTATACTCCGCCATCCCACTAAATCACTTCGCCGAAAAATCTTCCGAAGGCGACTCCGTCTTTAAGTCCTAGGTCACGAAGAAAAAAAAAAAAAAAAAAAAAACGAAAAAAAAAAAAAAAATCGGTTCGCTAAACCCTTTGGAGTCTACCCACACATCTAAATACTCGTATAATACGTTTAAAGCTTCCGTGCATGGCAAACCCTCTCGGTTTGCTATACGAATACTAGGGGGTGTCACAGACATGGTATCAGAGCAAATTTGTAGAAACTCTATACGAGCACCGAACTGGAATTCGGCACCCTCGGAGCGTGAAGACTCGGTCTATCCGGTAATTATGTGCTTACTTGTGTTTATATTTTTCTGTTAATCTAAAATTATTTTTGCAACGTACACTAAGACATGACAGGAAGACAATCTCGGAACGCCGCCGCCACAAATAATCTCCCAGACACCGCTAACGTTATTCTCGGTCTCTCCAACCTTATCCGCGAGCAAGCGCAAAATCATCATGATCAAATCCAACAACTCCTTCAAAGCCGACAAACCCCACCTACGCCTCAACCAAATCCCCAAAGTCTATACGAACGTTTCCTTCGCATGAAACCCTCTGAGTTTCATGGTGATCCCGACCCGGTCGTAGCCGAAGAGTGGATCAAATCCTTGGAGGTGATCTTTGATTACATGCAAATGGATGACCGTGAACGAGTGCACTGTGCCCTCTTTTTACTTCGTAACGAAGCCCGGAACTGGTGGGAGGGAGCTAAGGAAGGTGTTGAACTCGAGAACTTGTCATGGGAAGCATTCAAGGTCCAATTCTTCGAGAAATACTTTTCCAAGGACGTTCGGGCCAACAAACTCAAGGAATTCTTGGAACTCCGCCAAGGGGATCTCACCATGACCGAATACGTTCGACTATTTGAACGAGGATGCTTGTACGCCCCATTCATCGCCAAGGACGTTGAGGAAAAGAAAAATCACTTCACAAGGGGTTTACAACCCGAAATTCGAAGGGACATCCGCATGTCCGACGCCACTACCTTTCGCCAGATGGTGGACAAGGCACTAACGGCTGCTCAAGACGAAAATGAAATTCAGCAAGGGAAACGACCCCAGCCACCCACACCACGACCATGGAAGAAGGCCAACTTTGGAAATCAGAAATTCAGAGGAAAGAAGGTCCAAAATTCAAGCCCTAAACCAGTAGCACCGACGACCAAGCCAACCTGCTCGAACTGCGGAAAGGCTCACTTTGGGATCTGCGTAAGGGATACCGAGTTGTGCTTTCGATGCAAAAAGCCCGGCCATAAGGCGAGAGACTGCCCCAACGCCCAAACTCGAGTTCCAGGCTGCACGTTTGCCATGACCCGAGAACAAGCGCGTCAAGATCCGACGATGATCGCAGGTACCGTTCTTATTCTTGGAGAACCCGTGTATGCTTTGATTGATTCTGGCTCTACACATTCCTTTATTTCCACCAATGCGTGCGTACGTCTTGGCCTACTACCGACTCAAGTAAGCCATGAATATCGCATCTCTATGCCCTCGGGCGAAGAAATGATCACTAGCAGAGTAGTGAAGGATTGCCCTATTCAAATTAAATCTCAACCCATGAGGTTCGATCTCATCGTCTTAGCAATCGAAAACTTTGACCTCATAATGGGAATGGATTGGTTGACCAAATTCAAGGCCCAAATCAACTGCGCCCTAAAAACCGTAAGCTTTTCTCTCCCAAATCACACCCTCTTAAAGTTTCGAAGCGACACCAAGGCTCAAATCCCCATAATATCCGCAATCAAAGCCGCCAAACTCATCAACAAGGGACATACCGGCTATCTAGTCGACCTCCTGGAAAATAGCTCAAAACCTCAACCGGTGATGTCTGAACTTCCCGTTGTCCAAGAATTTCCCGACGTCTTCCCCGATGACCTACCCGGACTACCGCCCGATCGCGAAATTGAATTCGAAATTCATCTTATTCCGGGAACAGAACCAATCTCAAAGGCCCCGTACCGTATGGCTCCTGTGGAACTCAAAGAATTGAAGAATCAAGTTCAAGAATTACTCGATAAGGGTTACATCCGCCCCAGTTACTCCCCATGGGGAGCCCCGGTACTATTCGTTAAGAAGAAAGACGGATCTTTCCGCCTTTGCATCGACTATCGTGAGCTGAATAAGGTGACCATAAAGAATAAATACCCTCTGCCCCGCATCGACGATCTCTTTGACCAACTCCAAGAGTCATCCGTCTTCTCCAAAATCGACCTTCATTCAGGTTACCACCAGCTTAAAATCAAAGAAACTGATATTCCAAAAACTGCCTTCCGAACACGATACGGCCACTATGAATTCGTAGTAATGCCGTTTGGATTAACCAACGCCCCCGCCGCTTTTATGGATCTTATGAATCGAGTTTTTCATCAGTACCTCGACAAGTTTGTCATCGTCTTTATCGATGACATTCTCATATACTCGAAGACCCAAGAAGAACATACCTTCCAATTACGAATAGTGCTCCAAACACTCCGAGAGCATCAACTCTACGCCAAGTTCAGTAAATGCGAATTTTGGCTATCCCGAGTCACTTTCCTTGGCCACATCATCTCTGCCGAAGGACTTTCCGTCGACCCCGGCAAAATAGAAGCAATCTCAACCTGGCCCACTCCAACGAATGTAAGAGAGATACGGAGTTTCCTTGGTTTAGTCGGATACTATCGTAAATTGGTTCGAGATTTTTCAAAAATCGCATCGCCCCTCACTCAACTCATGAAAAAAGGAGTCAATTACCAATGGACCCCGGACCGCGAGACCAGTTTCCAAGAACTAAAGAAACCTTTGACCACCGCTCCAAGTCTTTCACTACCAGACGGATCCGGAAATTTTGTGATTTATAGCGACGCATCCAAACTCGGACTAGGAGCCGTACTTATGCAAAACGGAAAGGTGATAGCCTACGCGTCCTGACAACTCAAGGAGTACGAGATGAACTATCCAACTCACGATTTAGAACTCGCAGCAGTAGTCTTTGCACTTAAAATCTGGCGTCACTACCTCTATGGCGATAAGTGCACCGTTTACACCGATCACAAAAGCCTGAAGTACTTCTTCACACAGAAGGAGTTAAACATGAGGCAGCGAAGATGGCTCGATCTAGTTAAAGATTATGACTGCGAATTCCTATACCACCCTGGGAAGGCAAATGTTGTGGCAGATGCCCTTAGTCGAAAGTCGATAAACACTCTAGTGGTTAGATCGGATTTTCAGAATCGCGTGAGAACAGCTGAAGACCAAGACCCCCAGCTTCAGAAAATTCGTTCAAATCTGGAATCAAACCCTAACTTCCAAATTTCCAAAGACGGACTTATCCAATTCGAAAACCGCGCCTGCATTCCCGACGATGCAGAGATTAAACGACTCATTTTGGCCGAAGCACACCAGACCTTATATACATGTCATCCCGGGTCAACCAAAATGTACCAAGACCTGAAGAAGTTATATTGGTGGCCTGGAATGAAGAAAGATATCGCTCGATTCGTTGCCCAATGCCTCACTTGCCAACAAATCAAGACCGAACATCAACGACCCGGAGGATTACTACAACCAAACCAAATTTCCGAATGGAAGTGGGAAGTGATAACAATGGACTTTGTTCAAGGATTTCCGAGGACCCAACGCGGATCCGACTCTATTTGGGTAATAGTTGATCGGTTAACCAAATCAGCCCATTTTCTTCCAATCCGCAAGACGTTTAGCCTTGATAAACTCGCAGAACTCTATGTGCGAGAAGTCGTCCGACTACATGGAATTCCAACTACTATCATTTCGGATCGAGACCCACGATTCACGTCAAAATTCTGGAAAGGTTTGCAAGAAACTCTTGGAACCAGATTATCTTTTAGCACTGCCTTTCACCCCCAAACCGATGGCCAGTCAGAGCGTACGATCAAAACCCTTGAGGACCTACTTCGAGCCTGCATACTCGACTTTGGGGGCAACTGGGAATCTCGACTACCGTTGATCGAATTTGCATATAATAATAGCTTCCAATCATCAATCGGAATGGCACCGTACGAAGCACTTTACGGACGCAAGTGCAGATCTCCCCTCTATTGGGATGAAGTCGGAGAAAGAAAACTTCTCGGACCCGACTTGGTTCAGCAAACAGTGGACCTAGTGCGAGACATCCGGAAAAATATGCAAGTTGCTCAGAAACGACAACAAAGCTACGCTAACAATAGAAGGCGTGACTTGGAATTTGAAGTTGGAGAGTTAGTATTCCTAAAAGTAGCCCCTTTTAAAGGAATTTTGCGATTCGGAAACCGAGGCAAACTATCTCCACGGTATATCGGACCGTTCGAAATACTCGAAAGAATAGGCAATCGCGTTTACCGTCTAGCACTTCCACCTAACCTATCCAGAATCCATAATGTATTCCACGTCTCCATGCTTCGCAAATACATTTCCAGCCCCGAACACGTCCTCAAAACTGAACCTATTGAGCTGAATCCAAACCTTTCATACGAAGAAAAACCCCTCCGAATTCTCGACTCCAAAACCGAGACACTTCGAAACCGCGAGATACACCTAGTCAAAGTACAGTGGCGCAACCACACCCCCGAAGAAGCTACATGGGAACGTGAATCAGAATTGAGAAGTCTCTATCCCGAATTATTCGGGACAGGTAACAAATTTTGGGGACAAAATTTTTTAAGGGGGGAAGATTGTAACACCCCACGTTTCAAAGCACGATAATTTCTAAACCATAATACCTAGCCCCTGAAATACTAGATTCCTGCTAATCTTGAGGCTATTCGTGAATTAGTAGGTGCCAAATTACTAGATATCGAACTTTATACGTGACCTTATGTGCCTATGTGTTTACGGGTAAATTATACATGCATGCTAGGACTTAGCATAAATTATAATAATACATATATATATATGTATGTATATGTGCCGTATATGTGTGTATTTTAGGGGTGGATTAATTAATAATTATAAAATAAACACATGATAATCCTAAGCCTAGCCTAACCCCTATTAAAACCAATCATACACTCCACCTCAAGCATGCCTACTTAGAAGGCCAAGAGTCCCTTCTCTCCCCCTCATTTCGGCTGCACCAAACCCCTCTCTCTCTCCCTTGTTCTTTCCTTCTAAAAAAAAAACACCGAAACCACCATTGCCATCAGCCCCACCAAGCTTGAACCCCTCTCCAAATCCGCAAGATATTTCTCAAACCAACAATGAGAATTCCCTATCTCACCCTTGCCCTTGAATACTCCAAGAACACTATAAATACATGGTGCCCCTTCACTAGTGAAAACACTTCTCACCTTGAAATTTATACCGTGTCTTTCCATATCAAAGTAGCTTGGTTTAATCTCAATGCTTGAAGAGGTAAGAGCTGCCATTCGAAGTCTCAAACTCTCCTTCTTCTTCGTTCAATTTCTTCCTCTAACTTTCGGTTTTCTTTGAAGGTTCCCTAGAACCTTCCCTTTTTTTTCAGCTAGCTTTCATTCCTATATATTTTTGAGGTAAGGAATCGAAATCCTTGCTGCAAATGGAGGTATCAAGTATCAAGAACAAAATTTCGAAATTAAATTAAAAGACACCCCTAATTCTTACTTTATGTTGTTCTTGCATTTAATGGTTTCTTTTTGTTAATTTATATGATTTATGTCATTGCATGTATGATCGGAAGTCTTAAATGGTAGATTTGAGTTAATGGCTTTCAAAGAAATTTCGGTTATTTCGAAAATTGTGAAGAAAATTGAATTGGGAAAAGTTTTGGGGTTGCATGTGTAAATCTGCATATTTCTGGGCCAGATCCGTAATTTTTGAGAAGTCAGATTCATATGAGTTTCTAAAATTAGTTTTTAGCATTATTGAATAGAAATTTCAGATTTAGGAAAAAGTTTTACAAGAAGGAGTAATTTTTGAACTCCTAGTGGTCTTGCATGTATGGATCTAAAAGTTTTGGGGTGAAAAGTAAAATTTTCAAAGTTTCTGCATAACACAACATTTTAGTTTCGTTTTCTGCATAAAATAAGTGAAGATTTCGGATTTATTAGGGGTTCTTCATAAAAAAATAGACTTGACAATTGTAAAGTGATTTCATGTGTCATTTGAAAGAGTTTTGGGGTAAATCTGTAATTTTTAAGAAATAAGTCTCAAATAGGGTTCCAGGTCTGTTTTCCAGCATTTAGTAAAGGATAATTTTGTTTTTAAAAGGTTTTACAAGAAAATGGATTTTTGTGAATTTCTAAAGTCTTGCATGTATAGATCTAGAGAATTTAGGGTGAAATATGTAAATTCCGAAAAGTCTGCATTAAATCACTCCTAACTGGATTTTTCTGCATTAATCTGAATTTCAGATAAGTGAAGGGTTGATTTTCGTGAAAATATGAATTTTTGAACTTGAGGTTAATTTGCATGTGTGAGTCTTGAACTTTTGGGGTAGAACTGTAATTTTTAGAAGTTCAGGGGTGTTGTGCTGAATACCCGAAACCATCCAAAACTAACATGTTTCCTTGATCCTAGAATTTAATTGAAATTGAGTAGCTTAAGGAAATATAGGAGATTGGTTGGTCCTTAATAGTTTGTGTTATATTCTTGGGTAAGCATGCTTGAATGCACAATTTGATAATTGTTAATCTTTTGTGAAATATGTGTTTATTTGTCACTTGATTGATATTTGTGATGTCTTGTGGTGTTTCAAGTTGTTATGGGTTGATTGTGAATTATTAGTATTCTTTAGGTACTCAAAGGAGATTTCAAGTAATTCGACCATGCCACTTGTGATGTTAAACAAAATAAATTGGGGGATTAATGAAATACTTAGAAAAGATGAGAAAGTATACGGGGGGCCGGTATTCCAACCATAGATACTACAGTTGGGTGGTTTGATTCCACCAAAACGGGCTCAGAATAATCTTCTTGTTTTCTAAGTAAAGAAGTTAATTTCTCATCGGATCCGATAAAACGAAGATTCTTTATGTTTCTATAGTTAATGAATTATATGTCCTAGAAATGTAAATTGTGTTAAATGTTGTTGTACTTGTGCTATTATTATATAGTATATGTAGTATGACTATATTTTAAATTCTCGGTATCTTTCGATAACCTTACTGAGCTTTGTTAGCTCATATAGATATTCTCCGTTTGCAGGTACTAGTACTACTCACTCCACCGGATTGGACTAGTCGACGGTTCGAGAGGCCGACTCCGGGTTTTTGGTTCGTATGGAGATCTACTTATGATGCTTGTAGTACTATCTTTTGTGTATATTGTCCTTAGGACAATTACTATTTCCATAGTAGCTCATGTGTATTATTATCCGTGGTAAAGGAGGCTAATTCCTCCGAATGTGGGCCCCTTTTTGTTAAACTATGGTCCATTTATTAATATGTCGTTTTAATTATGGACTTTAACCTTTTTCTATGTTTTATCAAGGTGACACCACTTATAGTCTATATTACGAATTTATCGGGTAGTTAGACGTATACTCCGCCATCCCACTAAATCACTTCGCCGAAAAATCTTCCGAAGCCGACTCCGTCTTTAAGTCCTAGGTCACGAAGAAAAAAAAAAAAAAAAACGAAAAAAAAAAAAAAAATCGGTTCGCTAAACCCTTTGGAGTCTACCCACACATCTAAATACTCGTATAATACGTTTAAAGCTTCCGTGCATGGCAAACCCTCTCGGTTTGCTATACGAATACTAGGGGGTGTCACATGTGTTGCGCGACAACCGATGGACGATTATTATATTAGTGAAGGATTCATATTTCGAGGTAACCAGCTGTGCATTCCGAGGACTTCTCTTCGCGAAAAGTTAATTGTGGATCTACATGCGAGCGGGCTAAGCGGTCATTTGGGACGAGACAAGATGACGTGCAGCGTCGATGAGCGGTTTTATTGGCCTCAACTTAAACGAGATGTTGGTAAGATAGTTCCAAAGTGCTGTTTGCCAAGTTTCGAAGGGTCAATCTCAAATACGGGGTTGTATACACCTCTCCCGGTCCCAAGTGGTATTTGGGAAGATCTATCGATGGATTTTGTGTTGGGCTTGCCGCGAACCCGGCAGGGGGGTTGATTCGGTTTTCGTGGTGGTTGATAGGTTTTCCAAGATGACTCACTTCATTCCGTGCCCAAAGACTTCTGATGCGTCTCATATTGCGAGACCGTTCTTTCGAGAAGTAGTCCGTTTACACGGAGTACCGAAGACAATCACATCCGATCGAGACGTGAAGTTCCTTAGCCATTTTTGGCTTGTCCTTTGGAAGATGTTTGACGCCTCCCTCAAGCGAAGCACCACAACACATCCGCAAACTGATGGGCAAACAGAGGTGACTAATCGGACTTTGGGAAATTTGATACGATGTATTTGCGGCGATCGCCCGAGGCAATGGGATCATGCTTTACCACAAGCGGAGTTTGCCTACAATAACGTTGTGCATAGCGCCACTGGAATGTCTCCTTTCGCGTTGGTTTATAGAGCAGCTCCGAAGCATACAATGGATTTGATACGCCTCTCTCAAGAGCACCGAAAAAGTGTGGTGACTGAGCGACTGGCTAATGAAGTACAAGACGTCCAAGCGGAGGTTAAGGAGAGGCTCGAGCAAAAGAATGCCAAGTATAAAGCTACCGCGGACGAGCATCGCAGGCTGAAGACTTTTCATGCGGGGGACGATGTCATGGTATTCCTTCGAAATGAGCGATTCCCGGTAGGAACGTATAGCAAGCTCAAGCCAAAGAAGTATGGACCGTTCAAAGTTCTTCAGAAAATTAATGATAATGCTTACGTAATCGACCTCCCGGCTCACATGGGTATTTCGAAAACTTTCAACGTTTCGGACTTGTACGAGTATCAGGAGAATACCCCACTTTATCCCGATACAAGCTCGAGGTCGAGCTCTTTCGAAGAAGAGGGGATTGATGCAGAGGTGGCGGAGTCGGAATTGGGTGGGGCCAAGTGTTTCCGAACTGAAATGACGAGGGGAGTCAAACTCACAGTCGGAATTGCGATGGATTTTGGCGTTTCGAGGTCGTTTAGGCCTTCAACACGACGTTTTTGCTATTTTAGGAAAGTTTTAAATAATTCATAATTAATTCTACGAAAATCGGATTTGAATTCCGCAAGTTGGGTTGTTTCCAACTTTCGGTATTCTATTAGGTTTAGGAGTTACTTCGTTTTTTGCATTTTTTGGTAATTTTCTCGTTTTCCTAGTTTGATTAGGTTTTTCGTTTTCTGTAGTATAAATAGTTGCTTTAGGGTTTATTTTTCAGCATCTTTCATTATTAATAAAATTTCTGAGTTTTCTCTCAATTATCTGGTGGATTCCAGGGTTATCGTGTTATATAGGATTAATTCGTAGAAATCAATTCTTTACCGTGCTTCCGTTCTGCGTCAGAATAGTACATGACATTATTTTAATATTTTTGAACATATTTATGTTATTACAAATGTTTAACTTATAATTTTACTCTAGTATTTTTTTCCTCAAATATTATTGTAATATTTATAACTTACATTAGTTTTAATTAAAAAAATCATATAAAATTCTAATTAACTAAAAATGATTTCATTAATGTTCATATGATATTTAACTTTGTTTTTATATAAAACTAATTGTAATAAAATCTGCTTGATAAAAATAAGGTTGCTCCCGGTAAATTCTAGGTTTTTTTCCGCTCATTTGCTAGCCATAATTTTCATTTATTTAATTAATTCATTTAATATATTTATTTTAACAATATTTAATCATTGGCTCCTATTCTTTTGCCTCAAATCTCTGCAATTAATTATTGGCTCCTATAATATAAATTTTCTGGGCCTATTTAATTTATTAAATTATTTTTTTGAATTTTTTTCGCTCAAAATTAAGGAAAATATCAAAAAATAGTAATTTTATTGACTTCTGTTATTGATTTCACGGGTATACTTTATTTATTAAATATAAATTTTTCAAATTTTGGTTTGCTCAAAATTAGGGAAAATTTCAAAATTTATAGGATTTACTAATTTCACTTGTGATTCATAGTGATTGTTAAATTAATTAGGCTAATTAAATTTCAGCCATTTAAATTTGCCGCATCATAAGGCAAATGAATCAACATAAATCTTCAAATATTCTACAATTCAAAATATAAGGTTGAACAAATCAACGAATATCTTAAAATATAAATCTTCACACCCACGTAACTTTTGTTAAGGATTTTTCTCTGCGACTCCAGAAACTTGAACCAACAATCTGTAGAATCAACCTTTTATATATCGCAGTTCAAATTTTTCTCTCCCTGTTGAATTTAACGGGTGTCATATTAAGAGACATGAGTTTTGGCCATCTTGATTTTTTTTCTTATTGCAGTGAATATACGGTGTTTCAAATTATTTATATATTTGATTCTTACCATTTATTTTTTAACATGCTTTTTATTTTGTGTACTATTCAGTGACATGCTTCGGTACTTGGATTGATGAAACTGATTGCATGCGGCTAAACATATGAAATTGTATAAGAAATCACTTTGTGGACGTTACTTATGTTTGCATTCTAACAAATTGTTCAAGCTGCTTTATTTATCTATTTGTAACCCAAAAGTCCTTTTTCATGTTCTACATTTGATCAATTCAGACAAAATATTATTTGGTATATTTTTCTTCTTCGCTCTTGAATTTGCCCACTACTTATTACGTTTCGACGCAAAAAATACTTCATATCGGTTTCATTTTGTTGTTGTTGCTCGAAGCAATTTTTTTTAGAATATGTATGCAAGTTTTATTTGTATTTTTGGCATGCTGAGTTTTGACTATATGATACTAACTTAGGGGTTTGGAGAAGCTACTAAAAAATATGTTCGGTAATGTTCTTATTTATTTATTTATTTATTTATTTATTTATTTATTTTTTACTTTTCTCTATTTTCTCTGTTATTTTCCATCTCATCTCGGATATAATTTTTTCTCTGTGTTGTTTGATGACGTTGCAGTCAGTTGGGATCCCTTTTCCTACATCGCTGTATAATTTAATCCTACGTCCGTTTTATATTCTATTAAAATTCACTTACTTTGTCTCTATTGAAGGGGATTAATTTGATTAAGTAATTACATCCTACGAAGATGGTTGGTGCCTTGCTACCCTCTTGTGATGCTGGTGGTACTTCTTATTATTTGCTAAGTTCATACACATGCAAACATTGATATAATTATTTGTATATTGTGAGTTTCTGCTATGACTGGTGTTAGTGGAGCTATTTCTCAAGTTACTTATGCTCGGACTGCGTTTATCTCAATACTCTTTTTCTCTTTCCAAGTTTTCTTATATTTTGATTCAATAAAACATTCTTTTTTGGTATTATTTACATGTATATCAACTGTTCAAAGTTTTCGTTCGTTTTATTTTATCCAAAAAAACATTAAAAAAAAATTGATCCTGTGCATCGCACGGGTGAATTACTAGTTTTCTATTAAATTGAATTTTTATTTTCTGTAATTGACAGTTGGAAAATTTGATGACAACATTCTCTCTACCAGAAGTTTATGGTTCCCCTTTCTACTTGGTGTTTAAGAATTGGATGTTAATTTTTCCCTCCTTTTTGTATGATGTGTTCATTTTTTTTAATTTTTCATATGAATGCACATAATTTTTTTCTCCTTTTTTTAATGTTTATAATTTATCGTATATATGCACATAATTTAATACAATTATTAATCGAGAATATATATGTCGTGCATTCCACGAGAGGAGTTAATAATTGAAACACGATGTTTACATAAAATATTTAGATGTCTTTTGAAGTCTAATGACTTTATTAGTAAATTAACTTCACCTTTGCATTATTTTTTTTCAATCACGTGCATCGAACGGGTGAAGTTACTAGTATTTTAAAGAAGTTGGTTTACGAAAGTTCCAATTTGTTGTACCCCCTCTATATTATATATAAAACTAAGATACACAATAAAAGTTATCCACTTGAGGAGATTGAGTCCACATTATTTTATTAATTTCAAAATAACCCCACTTACCATATTCACCCATTTCATTAATGAATTAAATCACATTATTGATTTTTAAATTTTATCTCTCCAACATGTCAAAACGGTGTCTTTTTATTGGTTACTTAGTTTCCTTTTTTAATCAATTGCTTCATATTAATAACGTAAATATATAAATGTACATTCCACTTAAGTTGGGTTCATTAAATTTTATGCACAATATTATATTAATTGACAAAAAAAACCAATTTTCAAATTTCGTCTATCCTACATGGCAAAATGGTGGCTTTTTATTGGTTAATGAGTTTCTTATTTTATAAAAAAATATTTTGATTAAAAAAACGTAGGACTTAAATGCATTTTTTTAATTTCACAATTGAGTAAATTTTATGCACAATATTATATTAACTGCAAAAAAAAAAAACCCCACTTACAAGAATCACCCATACTGTTAATGAAATAATTCCATATTATTGGTTTGCAAATTTTATCTCTCCTACGTGTCAAAATAGTGACTTTTTATTTGTTAATGAGTTTTTTTTATAAACAATATTTTCATTAAAAAATACGTAGAACTGAAATGCAATTATGTTCCACCATATCTATCACATATTATTATTTTTAAAGTAGTTTAGATAAAATAGGTAATTACATCAATTTAATTAATTATTGCTTTTTAAAATTTATCTCTCCTACATGTTAAAATGGTGTTTTTTTATTGGTTATTTAGTTTCCCTTTTTAATCAATTACTTCATATTAAAAACGTAAATATATAAATTTACATTCCACTTAATTTGGGTTAGTTAAATTTTATGCACAATATTATATTAATTGTCAAAAAAACCAAATCTTTAAATTTCATCTATCCTACATGGCAAAATAGTGTATGGTTTAATGAGGTTTTTTTTTTTTTTTTTTGTATAAACAATATTTTCATTAAAAAAACGTGGGACTGAAATGCAACTATGTCCCACCACATATATCACATATTATCATTAATTTCAAAATAACCCCACTTACCATATTCGCCCATATTATTAATTAATTAATTTCACATTATTGATTTTTAAATTCTATCTCTCCTACATGTCAAAATGGTGTCTTTTTATTGGTTATTTAGTTTCCTTTTTTAATCAATTGCTTCATATTAAAAACGTAAATATATAAATGTACATTCCACTTAATTTGGGTTAATTAAATTTGACGCACAATATTATATTAATTGCCAACAAAGCCCAATTTTGAAATTTCATCTATCCTACATGGCAAAATAGTGTCTTCTTATTGGTTAATGATTTTTTTTTTATAAACAATATTTTGATTAAAAAAATGTAGGACTTAAATGCATTTTTTTTTAATTTCACAATTGATTAAATATTATGCACAATATTATATTAATTGCAAAAAACCCACTTACAAGAATCACCCATATTGTTAATGAAATAATTCAACATCATTGGTTTACAAATTTTATCTCTCCTACGTGTTAAAATAATGTCTTTTTATTGGTTAAAGAGCTTTTTTTAATAAACAATATTTTCATTAAAAAAAACGTGGACTGAAATGCAATTATGTTCCACCATATATCATATATTATTATTTTTAAAATAGTTTAGATAAAATAGGTAATTACATCAATTTAAATTAATTACTTTATTTGTTACCTTTATTACATTTCCTAACTCTACTATAAATTAACATTTAACACATTAACATTTTTCAACTTTTCCACGTACTTTTTTCTGTTTCGGAGATGGAGAGAATTCTTGAAAAATAATTGCATTGGTATATATTCATTAAAGTCCATTTTTTAGTATAACAATGAATTATTGCTTTATTTTGTATTTGATTTCTTCATTCAATTCTATATGTAGTCTTTAAGGAATGCTTTTGTTGAAGCTTCTCGGTTGACAGGATTGTCTAATATCAATATTCGATACGAGGAGGGAAGTCATTTTCAAGTTGCGGTATCTTCACGACAAAAACATGGAAAAATGTATTTGTTGTTCACTAAGGGTTAGACAGAGTTTTGTTACGCAAATAACATGGTCTGCGGCAACACATATATTTTTTTCTTAACCAATGGAATGATGTACTTGAGGTGTGGCACGGCCTAGCCTTTCCAACAATATGATATGTCTTCGCCCTCTTAAAGTTTTATTATTAATAATATGAGTTGCATCGATTTACAAATAATTTTCATTTTCTTCATTATTTTATCTATCATGTTGAAAGAGCATTGTATGTCATTAACATAATTGTGCGCATCCACACAGAAACAAATACCTATAAGATAAACTAAATAAATATGTAGAAACGATAAAACAGTTATAATATATTACAAAAATAGTCACAATATATATGACGTATATTTAAACAAAAGAGTCCATTAAATCAATATAATAATTATACATATTTAAACAATAGAATCCGTGTACAATATATATATATATATATATATATATATATATATATATATATATATATATATATATATATATATATATATATATATATATATGTGTGTGCACGTTCCCTATATTTATTTTTTATATGGATATTTTGCCACAATATTGATTTTATTTTCTTTATAGTAATTAATATTGATGTAATCTTTTATATTTATGTAGGTGATCTATAATTAATATAAATATATGCCTAATCAAAATTTATGCATTTTATTTATAGAAAATTGCTTAATTTTAGTTCAGTACGTGGAATATGAATATTTATTAACAATAATTTACTCTAATTTAGGTACTATTAAATATAATTGTATTCCATTTACTATAACTACGGAACTAAAATTTATGAACTATAATTTTATTACCATGATTGCATTTCATTTCTTATGATTTAGGAACTATTAAATCTCATCATATTATATATACACGGTTCATTTCATTGTTACTCTAAACTGCATGATAATATTGTTCTCTCGATACCTCATCAGCCGACCACCGTTCTCTTTGTGTGAATCGTGAGTATAATATTATTTTAGAAAAATCTTTACTTTTTTTTGTTCCTTTCACGATACCCGAGTATATGAATTAATGTACCTTTCTCATATAGATTATATATTATACTTTATTCGTATTAAGAAATATATATAATTCAAGATTTTTGTAATCGTATATTCATATTTTATTGTGTGACTTAATTCACTAACAAACTTTTGATTACGTGTATTAAACACATATAGATGTCAAGGCAAGTAGATCTCATTAGAAACTTGAGAGGTGGAAAAAATCATGGAATTTCGAAATCTGTGTTTTGCACATTTGGAAACAACCAAATTATTTTAAGAAAGATCTTCAAGACATGGAGATGATCTTCATTGATGAACAGGTGATTATTTTATTTTAATACGTCAAATTTGATTGTTAGCAAAATATATTTTCACATTCGTTTCTTCATTACGCAGGGCAAGCTTCCATTAAATATACACTGTTATACAGATTTGAGTCTAAGATCCAAAGTGAACAGGTGTTATATAATGTCAAACCTATCCGTTTTTTTTTTAAGTGTCAAGACGTACAAGCATGCCTTGAATGATTATAAAGTCACTTTTAAATATACATCTACTGTGGGAAAAGTTGACGTTCCGTCCATTCCAATGTATTCATTTAAGTTCATACCTTACCCAGATATATTGCAAGCGTCAAACAACAATGAGTATACGATAGGCATTAGATGTTTCCATTGATCCTTTTCTTAATATGTAGCATTTATTTATTGGATGTTTTCTTACAATTTGTTAATATTAATTGCAGATTTTATTGGTTCGCTTTTGTCGATAGGTTCATTGAATCACCTATCGGGTGGAACAAAACAGAACATTCCATTTGAACTTGAAGATATTGAGTATTTTAAAAAATTACTAAAATATATTTTTTGGATTTTAAATTATATATATTTACATGTGTTTTATATATCAATCATCATTTTATTTGTTATGCAAGTGGTTCGAAGGTCAACTATTTGTTGTGGGGAAAGTTTGATGAATACATAATTCAACGAATTCAAGATATTAGTGTAGGGCAGTATATTGTTGTAATACAATTTTCAACGACTGAGATAAAAAATGGTATTAATTTGTTCAATATTTCTCATATGTATTTGGTATAATGAATGTTAGGAACATTTATTACATCTCATGCTTATTGTTATGTTTTCATGGTGAAGCAAATGAAAGGATATGATGCAACTAAACATTATTATTATATTTAATTATTATATTTTTCTGTCTATTTTGTTTTAATTTTGGAAAAATAATATATTTCTTTTTGGGGAACAAGATCATTTTGGTCGATAATAAAACGTAGGATTCCAAGTATATATAATACAATTATTATATTAAAATTAGAATTAGCATTAGCATTAACATAAGAATTACTATTAGAAGTAGCATTAGCATTAGCATTTAGGATTAGAATTTGAAGTAACATTATAATTATGCTTAGGATTAGAATTAACATAACAATTGGAACTAGAATTAGTATTAGGAATAACATTAGCATTATCATATTACCATTGCCATAAATATGAACATTAAAATTAGTATTAGCGATTTTGAGTTGCATCAGTAGTAGCATTAGCATTAGCAATTACCATTAGCAGTAGCAGTAGAATTTACGATTAACATTAATTAGTATATAAAGATTGGAATTAGTATATTAGGATTAGCATTAACATTAGTATATTAAGATTAGCATTAGAATTGGCATTAGCATTAGCATATAAGTATTAGTTTAGTATTATTATTAATAATAGTATTTGTATTAGCATTAACATTAAGATTATAATTAGCATTAGCATTACCGTTAACATATTGCAGTTAATATTAGTATGAATATAGTATGAATATTAGCATTATGATTATGATGCATATTAATATTATCATTATGATTCGAATTATTATTAAAAATTAGTATTAACATTAGTATTAGCATTAGCATTAGTATTAGCATTAGCATTAGCATTAGCATTAGCATTAGCATATTAGGAATAGTATTAAAATTAGTGTTAGCATTAGCATATTTGTATTTCTATAATGAATTACAATTATGATTCGTATTATAATTAGAATTAGGATTATAATTAGAATTAATATTAGAATTAAAATTAGCATTACCATTATAGGATTAGGATAAGGATTATGATTAGGATTAAAATTATGATTGAAATTAGTATTAGGATCACAGTTAGAGTTAGCATTAGCATTAGTGTTAGGATTATGATTAATGTTAGTACTATGATTAGGATTATATTAGAATTACTAATAGTTATAGTATTATTATCGGATTAGTCTTTAAAACACGTGGAATTTTGAAAATCCACAATTTGTTTCTTAACATTCTTATTTTTAAACTAAATTTTAGTTATAGGCTAAGTAGTGCTTAGTGGGTTAAGTATAGTGCTTAGTGGGCTAAGTATAATGCTTAGTGAGCTTAGTGGGTTAAATTGAGGATATTATCTTAACTACTAAACTAACCCACTAACCCATGTTAAATTGAGTGCTCTTGTAGTTGGTTTTCTTGCAGATCATGGGCTGAGGAGTGGAAGCTTGGAATGTCTATAAATACCGACTTCAAGACTCAAGGAATATTATCGATTCCAAGAACTAAACACCGAGAGCTGAAAAGAATACATGAGTGTTTTAGTGTGTTTTTAGAATCGGTTGTTTGTACTCCTCATGAGTACAATCTTTGTAGTCTAGATTATTTAGTATATATGTTTCTAGACTTGGTTGTAAGAATGATCAAGATAGTGATTCATTCATAAGAAAGAAGTTCTTTACGTACTCCTCACGAGTACATTCTTTGAAATCTAAAAATTTTAGTATTTATCTTTTTGTTTCTAAATTTGAATGTAAGAATGATCATGCGAATGATTCATTCGTAAGGAAGAAGTTTTCGTACATCTTCTCTTTGTATTCTTGTAATACTGTTTTAATATAATTTTTTCGTCCTGTAAAGGGCAAGTTCACAAGTTTTACTTGTGAACATTTTTAGATCTGAGTATTGTCTTAATATTTCCGCTGCATGTTTATTCAAGTGTCATAACACTTAAGATAACATCTCTGTATTAAACGAATTCGGGACCATAAATTATTTCAATTGGTATCAGAGCCAACACTTGACGTATACTAAGTGTTTGTTCCTATTTTTTCAGAAACGAATTCGTGATGGATACTCAGATGACTGCTTCTATGCGACCTCCTGTACTTGATGGTACAAACTACACCTACTGGAAAGTCAAGATGAGGGCGTACATCAAAGACATTGATGAGAGAGCATGTATATCTATTCTTACTGGATGGAAGCCTCCAAGTATCACATATGTGGATGGGGATGTATTTCCAACACCAGAATTACGGTGGACAGCAGACGATCTATCAAATGCCAATCAAAACTCAAAGGCATTAAATACAATCTTTAATTCAGTAGATTTAACAATGTTTAAATTGATTTCAGTGTGCACTTAGCGAAGGATGCATGGGAGGTTCTTCAGCTGCAGAAGGATCAGACAGTGTCAGGAGAACTATGCTCAGATTACTCTCTTCCAATTTGAGAGACTGAGGATGGAAGAAACTGAAACAATTTCTCAATACAATGAGAAATTGATTGATTTAGCTAATGAATTTCAATCCTTAGGTGGTCCTTTGAGCAATGAGACATTGGTGAATAAGGTATTGAGAACTCTTCCAGAAAGATTAAGCATGACAGTTACTGCAATTGAGAAGGCCAAAGACACATCATCTCTACGTCTGGACGACCTAATTGGTAGCTTAAAATCTAGAGAGATGAACTTTGAAGATCAAAGAAAGGAGAAAGGTAAGGCTACCTCAAATGCACTCCAGGCAGAACTAGAGAAGGAAGAGGTTGCTACGGAATATGATGATGATGCAGAGGAATGTCTCAACAATGTGGCATTCCAGATTCAGAAATTCAATAGGGCATACAGACGAAGTGGAATCAAGCCCAGACAGTTATTTCCGGATGGCTCTCCACAAAATCGACAAACTCAGCCCCGGAACAGATCTATTCCGCATAGAACATTTCCTCAAACATCTTCTCAAAACACTTTAAAAAATTCTTCATTTATTCGTTCAAATTCTGAACCACCTAACTTGGATCATATTAAATGCAGGGCTTGTTCAGGATTTGGACATTATGCTAATGAATGTGCAAATACCTTGAGAAGAAGAGGAATGAGTCTGATTTGTGCTGTCAGTGATGAGGAGGAAGAGCAACCTGAACAGACAGAGGAGCAGCAATCCACTAAACAGGCTCTTTCTGTCAGATATATCACTGAAAATTCTTCTGAAACAGAATCACAAGGAGTTTCTGTAGATGCTGCAGCACTTTCTGAAACACTTTCAGTAACTGAAATTTCTGAGTTAGATGATAATCATTATACATGTTTAAACTCTATTTCCTTGAATGCAGCAGAATCCAGTAAAGAAGCAGTTAGAAATGAGGAAGAAATGTGTAAGAAATTGTTCATCGACTTGGAGGAGAAGACTCAAGCTCTAGATGCAGCCAACAAGGAAAACTCTTCCCTTAAAGAAACAATCACACATTTGGAGGTTGGTATCACCAAGAAGGATCTCGAACTGACAAAGGTGAAAGATGAACTCAAAGAAGCAACTCTAGCAATCAAGAGGATGAATACCGGCACAACTAAACTCGAAGAGATTGTGTCACTGGAGAAGTACAACAAGAATGAAGGTCTAGGATTCAAAAAACAAGTGAAGAAACACAAGCCTGTAAAGAAGAAAGAAATTGTCTTTGTAAAAGAGAAAGGTTCAAATGAAAAAGAATGCAGGAAGTCCACAGTCACCACTTCAGAGTCCAGAATAAGGGGATACATTTGTCATTACTGTTTCTCACCAGGACATATTCGTCCATTTTGTGAAAAACTCAGTAGTGACAAAATGTTGTACAGAATGAGTCACATCACTCCAAGGAACACCTCAAAGAAAAATGTAGAATTTACCAAAAAAGAGTGTAGAATATGGACTCCCAAAGGTAAACTTATGTGCAAAGCAGTATACACTTCTTTAAATGCTAACATTTCAGGTTCATGGTACTTTGATAGTGGATGCTCTAGGCACATGACTGGAACAAAAGAATTTCTATCAAACTACCATACACTCAATGGAGGACGTGTAACTTATGGAGGAGGAGCTAAAGGCAAAGTGGTTGGACGTGGAACACTCAGTATTGAGGGACTTCCAAAACTTTCAAATGTCTTACATGTTGAAGGATTGGGGTCAAATCTCATCAGTATTAGTCAATTGTGTGATGATGATCTACGTGTTCAATTTGATAAATACTGTTGTTATGTGTTTGATAATCAAAATCATTGTGTACTGACAGGTTCCAGATCAATGGATAATTGTTATCAAACAGGTGATACCATCTCATGCAAGAGCTCAAGAGTAAGTGAAGTAGAGTTGTGGCACCAGAAACTAGGGAACACAAACTTCAAAAATCTGAAGATGTTCAACAAGTACAATGCCATATGAGGAATTCCAGATCTCAAGATCAAGGACATTCCTATATGCGGAATGTGCCAGAAGGGAAAGCAAACTAGAGTGCCACACAAAGTGTTACAACACGTTGGTACCACCATTTATTTTGAACTTGTACATATGGATCTTATGGGTCCTATAGATGTAGAAAGTCTAGGTGGTAAAAAATATGTTTTTGTGTGTGTTGATGATTTTTCAAGATATACTTGGGTGTATTTTTTAAGAGAAAAATCTGATACTTTTGAAGTTTTCAGAAATTTGTACAGGATTGTTAGAACTCAATTTCAAGTTTCAATTCGTAGAATAAGGTCTGATCATGGAAAAGAATTTGAGAATGCTTTATTTCTTGTTTTTTGTAATTAAAAGGGTATAAAGCATGAATTTTCTGCTCCAAAAACTCCTCAGCAAAATGGTATTGCTGAAAGAAAAAACAGAACTATCCAGGAGATGGCTAGGGTAATGATGAGTGCAAAAAATCTGTCTAAAAGGTTTTGGGCTTAGGCTGTCAACACAGCCTGTCACATCTCAAATCGTGTGTATCTAAGATTAGGGTCTATGATGACTTCATATGAAATTCTTTATGGTATGAAACCTAATCTAGAATACATGCATGTTTTTGGATGTGTCTGTTATGTCCTAAATGATAGAGATCATCTAGCTAAATTTGATTCAAAAAGTGATTTGAGTTTATTTATGGGATACTCTAATAACAATCATGCATATAGAGTATATAACTTAAGAACTCGAACCATTATTGAATCTGTAAATGTGGTATTTGATGATTTTGCTGATCTCCGCAGTAAAACAGCTGAAGATGAAGTTGATGACCTGATTGCTGAAGGAGAAACAACCGGAGGAGACACTACTGCCACAGATGCTCCAGATATAAACAGTCCAGTTTCAAGAGAAGAGGGTGTTGAGCCAAGTGTTACCACATCTGACTCAATACATCCTACAGAGAGCACAAAAGCTGAATTGCAGCCAACTCATGATGTCTGCAGAAAGGAACCATCAAGTAGAATCCAGAAAAATTACCCCTCTACTCAAGTTGTGGGAGATATCTTTGATGGGATAAGGACCAGAAGAAAAGAGAGAGTGAATTACAGATATATGGTAAGATTTGCAAATTTATCTTCTGAATGTGCACTAACTGGAACTACTTGCTTTGTATCTTCAGTCGAACCAAGGAATATTGCAGAAGCACTGAAGGATGAGTTTTGGATTAATGGAATGCATGAAGAGCTGAATCAGTTCATCATGAATGATGTTTGGTACTTAGTTCCCAGACCAAGTCATGTAAATGTGACTAAGTGGATCTTCAAAAACAAAACTGATGAAAATGGTACAGTTGTTAGAAATAAGGCTAGGTTAGTAGCACAAGGTTATACTCAGATTGAAGGTATAGATTTTGATGAGACCTTTGCTCCAGTAGCTAGAATTGAATCTATGAGGTTACTTCTTGCTATAGCCTGTTTTCTTAAAATCAAATTGTATCAGATGGATATCAAAAGTGCATTTCTAAATGGTGTTTTAAATGAAGAAGCATATGTAGAGCAGCCCAAGGGTTTTGAAGATTCTGTCAAGCCTAATCATGTGTTCAAGCTTAGGAAAGCTTTGTATGGTCTTAAACAAGCTCCTAGAGCTTGGTATCAAAGACTCACTGACTTCTTACTTGAAATACAATTTACCAGAGGAGAGACAGACATAACTCTATTTGTTAGAAGAACAAATAGCCATATCATTATTGTACAGATATATGTTGATGATATTGTTTTTGGTTCTACTTGTGCTAACCTTTTACAGTCTTTTGTAGATTCTATGTCTCACACTTTTGAAATGACCATGGTAGGAGAGTTGAATTACTTCATAGGACTCCAAATCAAACAGACAGGTGAAGGAATTTTTGTAAATCAAAAGAAGTATGCTCTCAATCTGGTCAAAAGGTTTGAGTTGGAGTCAGCCAAGCACATGAAAACTCCAATGGGTTCAAGTCAAAAAATGTCCAAGGACGATGTTGCTGAAGATGTTGACAGCACCCTATACAGAAGCATGATTGGAAGCCTTAAGTATCTAACTGCAAGCAGACCTGATATTATGTTTAGTGTTTGTGTGTGTAACAAGTATCAAGCTAATCCCAAAGTCACTCATCTTAAAGTTGTGAAGAGGATTATTAGGTATGTTGCAGGTACAGTAGACTTAGGTATTCAGTTTTTCAAAGACACTAATACTAATTTGATAGGTTTTAGTGATTCTGATTGGGCTGGGGATATTAGTGACAGAAAAAGCACATCAGGTGCATGTTTCTTTTTGGGGAATAATCTGGTTTCATGGTTTAGTAGAAAACAAAATTGTGTATCACTTTCAACAGCTGAATCAGAATATGTAGCTGCTGGAGGATGTTGTGGTCAACTAATTTGGATGAAACAAATGTTGGGGGATTATGGATTAACCAGTGACACACTGACCATATATTGTGATAATTCAAGTGCTATTGATATTTCAAAAAATCCTGTTCAACACTCACGAACTAAACACATAGATATTAAACATCATTTTATTCGTGATATAGTTGAGAAAAATATAGTGTGCTTAAAGTACATTACTACAGAAGATCAGGTGGCTGATATCTTTACAAAGGCATTAAATTATGAGAGGTTTTCTAAACTTAGAAAATCTCTCGGGATGTGTACTCAATAAACATGTCCTGAAATATGTTGCAGCACCTCATCCAATATCTTAAGATGCAACATAATTTACTGAAGCTTAGCTTCTTTAAATAATGATTTCACTGTGATAGATTATTCTCTAAATAAGTAACTGGAAGTCTTTCACCTTGAAACGTGATCATGCTTCATGTAAACATTCGGAGAACAATTATAATCACATAAGTCAAACTCCTCTATCTGAATAGTGATATCTTAGTAACTGAGGAACCTTCAAACTGAACACTTGATCATGTTCCATGTGAATTGTTTGACTTGAAAATAAGAGTTTAAAAATATATATATATATATATATATATATATATATATATATATATATATATATATATATATATATATATATATATATATATATATATATATATATATATATATATATATATATATATATATATATATATATATATATATATATATATATATATGCATGTTAGCCAATTTTTCTCACACTATTAATCATTAAAATATGTGTTTTTTATTTAAGTGTAAATTTCGTGAGTGCAACCCCTAACTTAAATGGATAAATGAGGATGGATCCCACCCCTTTTTCAATATTAGTGAGAACCCCCTAATTTATTTAATTAAATAAGTACTTAACAAAACTTATACTAATGTTCCTAATTTACCCCTTTTACCAAATTAAATATTATTTCCCATCTTCACCAAACCCTAAAAGTCATTCTCTATAATTTCACGATATGGAAGAAAACATGGCTAGGGCAGTGCAGGCGGCGGCGTCGCCGCCAAAACAAGGATGAACTGCGGTTTTTTCGATCTCCCCTTTTCCTTTATACGGTGAGTGCAGATTTGCTAGTGTTTGTTTTTTTTTTTCTTTTTCTTCAATTTTTGGAAGCATTCCTATAATCCTCGTCGGAAAATTGCCCCACCAGCGCTGTAATTGAATCAATCGACCCCGAGGAGGATAAAGAAACCTTGGGTTGCATCTTTAAATCGCGACCGCAGACATCGTTAACAAAAGCTTTGTTCGTTATATTCGGTGGCCATCAAAGGCGTTGGAATCAACTATGGGAGACCCTTTGTTTTTTTTTTGGTAATGGTTAATCCTCTCTACCTCCACCCTCGTCTCCATCGTCGGATCTGGTAACATCGCTTTGCTCCACCGCAACCATAATTTAAAAAAAAAAAAATCGGAGATGTTTTTGTTGATGGGTATCTTTTGCAGCAATATAGTTGTTTTCGTGATTCTACTATTTTGTATAGTTGTTTTCGTTATTCTACTATTTTGTATAGTTGTTGATGGGTATCTTTTGCAGCAATATAGTTGTTTTTTTTTTTTTTTTTTTTTTTTTTGTTCTTTTGATTTTTGGAAGCATTCCTGGAATTCTCGTCGGAAGACCGCCTCCACCACCGCTGTAATGGAATAGATTGACCTCGAGGAGGAGGTATTGTTTGGGAGGCTGGTTTGTTGAAATTGTGTTCGTGTTACTCAAAAAGATATAGTTGTTTTCGTTACGGTTGTAGTTGGTTTCAATAATAGTCGTTTTTGTTGGAATTTTGGTGTATTTTTTGGCTTTTGCTTTTGTGGATTTCAATAATTTGTAGTTGATTAAATATAATTGTTTTCGTATAGCAATATAGTTATTTTTGCACAACAATATTATTGTTTGAATAAATAGTTGATTTTAACAAACAATTGTTTTGGAGATTTTTTGATTAAATAATTAGTTAATCTTACAATGGAAATAATATAATATATAATTAACTTAATAAATTGTGAAACTTATGTATTATTGTTTTAATACTAATTGTTTTAATAATAGTTGTTTTGATAATAGTCGTTTTATTGGCATATAGTTGTTTTAACTGAAAACTAAAAGAATATAGAAAATGAATATTTAAAGAAAAATATTAAAAAAAATAAAAAAAAAACTTAAAAAATTATTATTTTTAAAGAGGAAATAAATAAAAAATTAAAATTAAAATTAAAATAAAAAAAAATAAAAAAATATCAAACTAGTGGATAATAAGTAGTGAATAGTGGGAGGGTAAATTTGAGAATATAAAAAGAATGAGTTTCTCACTAATAAAGGAAAATGAGCTGGACCCATCCTTATTAAAATAATGTTAGAGGGGGTTCTCACTAATAGTCCCATATTTTTATTATTATTACTATTATTTTTATTATTGAATTATCACTATTTATATGGGTCATGGGGTACATGGGTTAGTCTTTTATTTTCCACTAAGTCCACTCCTTATTGTGCCATGTGTCACGCTTTGTCTTAAACTGCCAAATAAACCTTTATTCTCCTTAATCACACTTTCTCCAAGAAAAACAGACACCACTTCTTCACCTTCTCCACTTCATTTTTTTCTGCAAAAATTAAGGCTTATAAATTTCGTGCTTTTTTTTCAAACATTCACACTCAAAAATAAAAATCACAAGAAGCACTTTTTTATCTACTGTATCATGGCATCTCCTCCTAGAAATCCTCTTCCAGTCGTTGGTGATGCCACAACGATGCTGCAACACCTGAACCAGCAGACCCTAATCTAGCCATCATCGTTCATCCTGTCAACCTTGAAGTTATGCCGATCAGCTTTATTGAGCTCGGAGACGAGCTGAATCCGATTGACCCATACAACTTCCAGAATGTGGGTCCCTCTTCCACTGCAGGAAGGTTTCCAACTCGCCGGTCCAAGCGCATGAACCTCTTCCCAGATCTGAATGCTACTGGATCACAACGCCGGAGGGGAGGAAACTCTCCCAGCAGAGGCGGCAGAGGTGGAAGAAGAGGCGGCAGAGGTGGTCGCACTCTAGTTACGCCAAACCCACCAAGAGGTCTTCATTTGGTTGATGAAGAAACTGATGATGAAGAAGGAGATCCTACTTTTGCAGAACCAGAAGCCCAAGCTCTCTCCTCAAGCTCCTCTGAATCATCCTCAAATGATTCGATTCCACCAGCATCAACTCAGGGGGAGACATCTCAGCCTAACATGGCAGCAGCAGCTTCACAACATCATGTTTCTTAAGATGTTGCTGCACATGTTCCAGAAGATACTGCTGCACCCACTGTCTCAGCCAATGCCCATCAGAGTGCTGCTGAGGATGTTGCTCCCTACCAAGATGAGGAAATGCCTGACTTTTCTAGGATGTCTTCTGCTGAGCATGTAGACATTCCCACTGTTGATGCCCAGAACATCGAACACCCTCAGCTCCACATGCAGACCCTCTGGAAACTCTGGCAGAGGCAGCTGTTCAAGTGGATGCATCACCTTCCCAGGTTGAAGAAAAAAAGGAAAGTAATGACAGCTGGGAAGTTCCCCTTGCCTTCTTCCGCAAAAATTTGTCATCCTCAGTGTCAGACAGTGACTCTTTTGAGGAATCCTCTCAGATGGAAGAAGATGTTGCCCCACCTGTTGCATCACTTGAGCCAGCATACATCCCAGATGAACTTGAAAACTCAGAAGAAGATGAATCCTCTTAGGAAGAAGAGCTAGACTTGGATGGGAAGGATCTGTCAACTTCTTTTGAGGTCAAAATAATCTTGGTACTGAAGGTGTTGCTCCTCATGTAGACAACACCCTTGACATTCTTGTTTCTGTTCCTCGAGATCTTTTGTTACAACAGCTTACTCACTCTCTAGCTCAGATTACTTACCACCAGTCCATGGTGGAAATGCTCCAAAAAGCTCTTTCTGATAAAAAAAAGGGGGAGAACAAGCTAATCATGAAGTTGAAGCAGGGACTTCTCATCCCTTGGATGCCAGAGGAAGAAATCATGGAGTTAATAAAGAAGAAGAAAAGAATGAGGGTGAAGCTGAAGGAGCAGAGGAAAGCAGTGGGTCCAGTGCTAGTGATGGAGGAACAACAGCTGATACTGAGGAGACCTTGGATATTCTACTTTAAAGTTATTTTTATGAACAATATTTGTTTTTGTTCAGTTTGTTATTTTCCCTCTGGACTTTTATGGTAGGATTGCACTATTTTGTTATTTGCTATATTGGTTATCATATTCAGGGGAGTTCAAGCAATGACTCAGGGAGAATTAAGCTAACATTAAGTTTTGATCAGAAAGTTAAAAAATGGGGAGTTTGAAACACGTGGAATTTTGAAATTCCACAATTTGTTTTTTAACTTTCTTATTTTTAAACTAAATTTTAGTTATATGCTAAGTAGTGCTTAGTGGGTTAAGTATAGTGCTTAGTGGGCTAAGTATAATGCTTATTGGGCTTAGTGGGTTAAATTGAGGATATCATCTTAACTACTAAACTAACCCACTAACCCATGTTCTTGAGTGCTCTTGTAGTTGGTTTTCTTGGAAGCTTGGAATGTCTATAAATACCGACTTCAAGACTCAAGGAATATTATCGATTCCAAGAAATAAACACCGAGAACTGAAAAGAATACATGAGTGTTTTAGTGTGTTTTTAGAATCGGTTGTTTGTACTCCTCATAAGTACAATCTTTGTAGTCTAGATTATTTAGTATATATGTTTCTAGACTTGGTTGTAAGAATGATCAAGATAGTGATTCATTCATAAGAAAGAAGTTCTTTACGTACTCCTCACGAGTACATTCTTTGAAATCTAGAATTTTTAGTATTTATCTTTTTGTTTCTAGATTTGAATGTAAGAATGATCATGCGAATGATTCATTCATAAGGAAGAAGTTTTCGTACATCTTCTCTTTGTATTCTTGTAATACAGTTTTAATATAATTTTTCCGTCCTGTAAAGGGCAAGTTCACAAGTTTTACTTGTGAACACTTTTAGATCTGAGTATTGTCTTTATATTTCCGCTGCATGTTTATTAAAGTGTCATAACACTTAAGATAACATCTCTGTATTAAACGAATTCGGGACCATAAATTCTTTCACTCTTAATATTAGGATATTACTATTAGTATTAGTAATTGTAATGGTAATGGTAATGGTAATGGTAATGGTAATGGTAATTATAATAATGGTAATGGTAATGGATGATATTGGTATCAATTTTGATATTGATGTTAGTATTGGTAATGGTAATGGTAATGCGAATGATATTGGTATCAGGGCCGTTCCTGAGAATTCGGGGGCCCTAGGCGATGATTAAAGAACAACTGAAAACAAGGGCCCCTATTTGATAATTTTTTTTTATTAATGGGTATTCGAAATTGAATGTATTAAAAAAATATAAATAATTTTTTCTAAAAATGATGAAATAAAAGATTATGGGGGTTTGGGGGCGGTGCCCCCAAAATATTTTTTGAAATGTATGAATATAAAGTAGCTAAAAATGTGGAAAAAAATTCAAAATTAATAATATGATTTGCTGGTTCACTTCCTCCCGTGACGTATAATCTTTATAGCAAATACGACATTATAAATTTAATATTTAAGGGCCCCAAAGTTAGGAAAATTGCAAAAATATCTATTGATCATTTAGCTTAAATTTATTTTAGAACCGATGTTCCAAAATATTATATATAATAAATTTTTAGAAATAGGTACTAATATATAAAGTGTAAATAAAATAATCTGGGGGCCCCAAATTTTCGTAAAATATCGGGGGCTCTAGGCGACCGCCTACTTCGCCTCCTCTCAGAACCGGCCCTGATTGGTATTGGTGATGGTAATGGTAATGGTAACAGTAATGATAACAATAATTGTCATGGTAATGGTCATGATCATGGTAATGGTAAAGATAATGATATTGATAATGGTATCGATATTGGTATATGTATTGGTTTTGATATTAGTATTTGTACTGATATTGGTATTGATATTGGTAATAGTATTGGAATTGGTAATTGTATTGATATTGGTATTGGTATTGGTATTGGTATTGGTATTGGTATTGGTATTGGTATTGGTATTGGTATTGGTATTGGTATTGGTATTGGTATTGGTACTGGTATTAGTATTGGTATTGGTATTGGCATTAATAATTGTACTGATATTGGTATTGGTATTGGTATTAGTATTGATATTGATATTGGTATATATTGGTATTGGTAAATTAGTATTGATATTAGTATATTAGTATTAGTATTAGTATTAATATTAGTATTAGTATTAGTATTAGCATTTGTATATTAACATTAGTATATTAGTATTAGTATTAGTATTAGTATTAGTATTAGTATTAGTATTAGTATTAGTATTAGTATTAGCATTTGTATATTAACATTAGCATTAGCGAATTAATATTAGTAATAGTATTAATAATAGCATTAGTATATTTGGATTAGCATTAGCATTAATATTAGCATTAGCATATTAAAATTAATATTAGTATGAATATTAGTATTAGAATTAGCATTATAATTAGAATTAGTATTAATACCAGTATTATGATTAGAGTTATAATTAGAATTAGGATTTGCATTACCGTTAGCATTAGCATATAAGGATTGATATTAAGATTATCGTTGGAATTAGCATATTTGCATTTCTATAAGGATTAGAATTATGATACGTATTATTATTAGGATTAAGATTATGATTAGAATTAGTATTAAGATTAAGACTAACATTACCATGCATTAGGATTACAATTTGGATTAAAACTATAATTGAGATTAGTATTCGAATTAAGATTACAGTTAATACCAGAATTAGAATTAGAAATATCATTAGGATTACTAACATTAATAGTAATAGTACTATTATTATCATATTAGTATTAGTTATAGAATTAGTAATGGTAATGATAATGATAATGATTGATATTGCTATAGGTATTAGTATTGGTATTGATAATGATAATGAAAATAGTAAATAGTAAATAGTATTGGTATTGGTGACGGTAACTGCAATGGTTGGTAATGTTAATGGTATTGATATTGGTAATGGTAATGGTAATGGTAATGGTAATGGTAATGGTAATGGTAATGGTAATGGTACTGGCACCGGTAATGGTATTGGCATTTGTATTGATATTGGTACTGGCGTACTGGTATTCATTACGTACACAATACGAAATATATTTTTTATTTTGTTTTACTTTTCTACTACTTTGTATTGGATATCATTGATCTTACTATTTCCATGATTTTTTTTTAAATCAAATATTTAATTTTTACGATAAATTCCCTGTGCAACGCACGGGTGAAGTACTAGTTAATATATTAATGTAGGAAAACAATCTTATTTTTGTCAACAAATATAGTTATTATTAAGATAATAAGAATATTCGAGCATTTAATTTCTATATGCATATAAAATATAAATACAAAATAATTTATGTTATAATCATTATGATAATTCTTATGATAATTTTTTAAATAATTACTAATCTTGACTACAAGATAAGTTGTTTGAAAAAAAAATATATATGCTATCGATATTCATATAATATAATAAAATATTTGGGATAGTGTATTTTATTCAAATTCATACGTTTGGCTCTAGTATTTAAACTACTTGCCTGAATAGGTGCAGAAGGAATCAATGTATAATCAAAATTATAGAGATGAGATATGATTACACTAATATATTGGAAGAAATCCATGAATGGAAACAAATCAAATAATTTTGTAGGTTTGACTCGGAAACTTTATTGGACTAATTGTCTTGTAATCTCGTCCAAATTAGAAATTATACAATATTTCCACAATCTTCAAATTCTTCTCACCATCAACGTATACATATACATATATATATCTATATATATATATGTATATATGTATAGATAGATACATCTTCAAGAATCATTCCATCAAATATGAGTTTCATCACTACTTCATTTCTAGGTCTCGTCTGCATACTCAATTTTCATCAATTTCTCAAAGCAGAAAAGCTCGATGTATACATCGTACATGTAGATCCTTCACATTCCGACGATCTCGACACGTTTTACGATTCATTCTTGCCGACGATTACCAATGTAGCTGCCGGCTCAACCAATAGTACTACCAACCGGCCCAGAATATTGCACCGCTACCGCCACGTGTTTTCCGGTTTTTCCGCCAAATTATCCGCAGCCGATGTCGAAGCAATGCGGCTTAAGAAGGGTTTCGTCTCGGCCCGGCCCGAAAGGGTGTTGCGTCTGCTCACCACGCATTCTCCCAGTTTCTTGGGGTTGAACCAAAACACGGGCTTATGGAAAAAATCGAACTACGGCAAGGGCATCATCATCGGCATGGTGGATATCGGAGTCGAGCCCAGCCACCCGTCCTTCGCCGACGCAGGGATGCCGCCGCCGCCTGCGAAATGGAAGGGCGAGTGTCAGTTCCGCGCCGGCAAGGGGGCATGCAACAATAAGCTGATCGGAGCTAGATTCCTCGTCCCTGAAATTTCGCCACTGACCGATAAAGAAGGCCACGGCACACACACCTCCAGCACAGCCGCCGGGAACTTCGTCGCGGGCGCCGGATTCTTCGGCAACGCCAACGGCACCGCCTCCGGAATCGCGCCGCTAGCTCACCTGGCGGTGTACCAAGCGTGCGACAACAAGACCGGCTGCCCCGAGAGTGCTATCGGCGCCGCCATCGATGCCGCCATCGACGACGGCGTCGACATACTCTCGATGTCCCTCGGAGCGGAGGTTCACCCCCACTTCGCCAACGATGTTCTCGCGGTCGGCACTTACAGGGCCATGGAGAGGGGCATTATCGTCAGCGCAGCCGCAGGTAATGCCGGCGCGTTCGGTAGTGTGACTAACGAGGCACCGTGGATTATGACAGTCGGAGCCAGCACCACCGACCGGAGAATAACCGTCACTGCGGTTCTCGGAAACGGCGAGCAAATAGATGGAGAAACTGGCAAGGGTTTCCCCTCTATCGAAAAGTTGGACCTTGTTTACCCTCGACCACGTCGCGGCGGAAAGGCAGCTTGTCGTGGCCAGTTGGACCCCAATATTAGAGGAAAGATAGTTGTGTGCCAAAATAATATTCTAGTCGACGGAATCGGGTCCGGAATAGCGGTAAAAGCTTATGGTGGGGCCGCTGTGATTATATGGAACTCCGAATATCAAGGTGACACCACTTTCGATGATCTGCACGTTCTTCCAGCAATGCAAGTCGGTTACGCAGATGGCCTCAAGATAATTGAATATTTGGATTCGACTCCAAATGCCACGGCCGCAATGTTGTTTAAAGGAGCTGTTATAGGTAACAATCAGGCTCCAGTTGTGGCTGAGTTTTCCTCAAGGGGTCCTAGTCAGGTCACTCCGGGTATTTTGAAGCCGGATATTATTGGTCCTGGAGTTAACATTCTTGCAGCTTGGCCCGTTTCTCTCGAAAACCAAACCAACACAAAGTCCACATTCAACATAATCTCGGGTACATCAATGTCGTGCCCGCATCTTAGTGGGGTCGCAGCATTGCTCAAAAGCGCGCATCCTGATTGGTCGCCTGCAGCCATCAAGTCAGCAATCATGACCACTGCGGATCAAGTGAACATCAAAGGCAATCCGATCGAGGATGAACAATTGCATACCGCCGATGTCTTTTCTATTGGTTCGGGCCATGTTAATCCTACACGGGCAAATGATCCGGGCTTGGTTTATGATATCTCGCCAGACGATTATATCCCTTATTTGTGTGGCTTGAACTACACGAACCAAGAAGTCGGCATCATTGTTGGGCGTAAGGTGGATTGCGCGAAAGTTAGAAGCATTCCCGAGGCTCAATTGAATTATCCCTCGTTTTCGATTGTACTAACGGGACCGACTAATCAATTTTTCACGACTACGAGAACATTAACAAACGTCGGTAAGCCTAATTCATCGTATCACGTTGAGATTGGTTCGACGGCTGACGGTGTTTTCGTGGAAGTGAAACCTCAGGAACTCTTCTTTCAAAAGTTGGGCGATAAACTGAGCTACAATGTAACGTTCACCGTATTAAGAAGTACCAGAAAGGTGACGAATACTACTACTCAAACTCAAGGATTTATTACGTGGACTTCTGCGGACTACTCTGTTAGAAGTCCCATAGCATTTGTAATTTAATTTTAATTATTTTTAATTATGAATTTTTCGGAGATGGATGACATTTATCTTAATAAAAATCAATAAGTAGTTTGTTATAGAATAAAGTCATTAGCAGCACATATTTATGTATATATACGAGATATACCTTTTTTTTTATTGAAGATGTAAATAGTATAAATCAAAAAAAGTCGTAGACAACTACAACGGGCATACCCGAGGGAAGGCATAAAGAGATAGCTACAAGCTATCGAAAACATAACGCAAAAGCCAAAACATAAAGAGAAAGAAAAATAACGGTTGGGGTTAGCCCCCAAGCCCTAGTTGGCGTCAATGTGGTCCATGATGAACCGGCCGCCGCTGTTGGTCGTCAATTCCGGGTGCTGCATGAACATAGCTGAGTAAACATGTGTTTGAATCCTCCGAGTAAGGGCGGCTACCGTAGTCTCCGTCATATCAAACCTTCGTTTGTTCCGCGCCTCCCATATGTGATAAACTACACTCGCCAAAGCACATCGTCTCGTCTTGCTTCGGTACGATTTACCCTTTACATCCTTTACGAGCCATTTCAAGGCAGCCCGTAGCGTAGTTGGTCTTTGTGAGATCCCTAGCCATATACGTATTCGGTCCCATACGTCTCTCGAGATGCTACACCGAAAAAATAAGTGCTCACGGTCCTCATTCCCCGCTCCGCACATCACACAAGTCTTCTCAACAACCTGAAAATTTGCCACATTCTCAAGGGTTTGCAACCGATCAAGGGCAGCTAACCAAAGAATGAAAGAGTGTTTGGGAGTCATCGAGTGGTCCCAAATTCGTCGGCCCCATGGCGGCCCCCCGGTCGGGGCCCTAATCCAGTCATAAACACGACCCACCGTAATCTTCCCCATGCTTGAGAACGTCTCCAATCGAGCAAGAAGCAATGGAATGGAACCCGCCTTGCCCACAATTTCATCCCTAATTCGACAGATATTTTTAAAATACGTGGGTGAAGTCGTCGACGGTTGCCATTCCCACACGTCCATTCCTTTGAGATAGAACTCGTTAATCCATTGGATCCATAGGGAGTCCTTTTTTCAGGTGGATATCCCATAGGTCCTTCACTAGCAAGCTACGGTTCCATGTGCGCAGACACCGAAGCCCCAGCCCCCCATCAGCCTTCGGTTTGCACAAATGCTCCCATCCCACTTTGGGCGCACTAGTACCCCACAAGAAATCCCTAGCCATATCTTCAATATAACCAATAACTGTAATCGGGATCGAGAAAATCGACAGCCAATAGCAACACGTACCTTGAACAACGGCTTTCAAGATCTCCAATCGGCCAGCGTATGATAGCGTATGGCCCTTCCAAGCTCCAATGGCATGCTCGATTTTATCCAAAAGAAGTTGGTAATTCAGCACTCGAAGTTTAGACGCAACAAGAGGAATACCTAAGTATCGAAATGGGAAGGTTCCGGTGGCAAAGCGAAATTCCTCCTCGATCGATATACGGTCGGCCACAGGGACTCCAGCGAGAAAAACGTTCGACTTCAAGTTGTTCACAAGAAGTCCCGATGCTCTCCCAAACTCAAGCACCGTGGTGGCAAGCGTACGAACAGACTCAACATCGCCTCTCGAAAAAAGCATCAAGTCGTTGGCGAAAATGAGATGCGTCAATTTGTGCACATGGCACATCGGGTGGAAGTTGAGCTCTTGCTCCATCGATCGTACGTGCAGAAATCTCGAGAGATATTCCATGCATATCACAAAGAGGTAAGGTGATAACGGGTCCCCTTGACGAAGTCCACGCATCCCCGGAAAAAAACCCTTCGTCACTCCATTAACCGACACCGTATAGAAAACCGATGTCACGCACTCCATAATCCATCGGACCACCAAGTCCGGGAACCCTAGCCCCACCAACATCGAACGCAAAAAATCCCAATTTACGGAGTCGTAGGCCTTCCGTAAATCCATCTTGATCAAACACCGGGGAGAGATCCGTTTGCGTTCGTATCCCCTCATAAGTTGCTCCACCATATGTATATTATCCGTTATAGATCGCCCACTCACAAAAGCCGATTGGGCCCGATCTATAATTGAGGGCAGTACCTTCTCAATGCGTTTCGTAATTACCTTCGCGATCACCTTGTAGATGACATTACAGCAAGCAATAGGCCGAAAGTCGCCCACCGTTTGAGCATGGGCTGATTTTGGTATGAAAACCAAGACCGTGTTATCCCATTGCTTAAGCAACTCGCCACTATGAAAGAACTCCAAGACAGCCTCCGTAAGGAGTGGTCCCACGGTTGACCACGCCGCCTTGAAAAAGAGGGCCGTGTACCCATCCGGCCCCGGTGCTTTACCGTCGGCGATATCAAAAAGCGCTTCCCGAATCTCCACCCCCGTCACCGGTTGAATCAGCCCCTCCCGATCCTCCTCGCATAGCATCGGTCCCGTGGCAATTATGAGGGGGTCAACCGGTTCACATGTAGTGCGTGTTCCCAAAAAATTTCGGTAGAAAGTCTAGAATTCTCCAAGTACCTCATCCCTTGAAGTTGTGACCGAACCATCCTCCCTACGTATTGCAACAATATCATTCCGTTTTGCATTCCGCTTTGCAATCCCATGGAAGAATTTCGTCGTGCGATCCGAATCTCGTAAATGGTGGAGTTTCGCCTTTTGGTAGTAAAAACTCTTTTCCGCTTTTGCCAAGAAACGAAATTTCTCCACTTTAGCCAGCATCTCCCCACATAGTTGTTGGTTATGGGGGTCGTTGTGGCAGAGTTGCTGAATTTCCACGAGCTCATCGCCCACACGCTTCACCCGTTCGGAAATATGCCCAAACTCCCGTCGATTAAACCGCTTAAGTGGGTGCTTAAGGGCCTTGAGGTTCTTGCAAACGGCCCATTGACGGCTACCCCGGTAACTTGCCGTCCATACCTCCTTAACTTCACGTTGAAAGTCGTCGTGCTGGGTCCACATGTTGAAGAACCGAAATGGACGGGATGCCGGGGGTTCGGTCCCACCCAATTGCACAATAACCGGAGAGTGGTCCGACACCGCCCCAAACGGTAGCAATTGTGCCGAACTGCCCTCAAAAGTGTCACGCCACGTTTGATTGACAAGCGCTCAATCTAGTTTACTCCACACAGTGTGGTTCGTCCACGTGTAATGAAATCCCGTTGAGGCTAAATCCTCCAGTCCACTTTGTCGAAAACACGTCTGTATCTCATGAGCAAGTAGGGGGTGAGCAAATTACCTCCCGATTTTTCTTCAGGTTTTAGGACTACATTAAAATCGCCCATGCATAGCCACGGCTCGGTGAGGCTCGACCCAAACTCCACTAGCGATTGCCACAACGGCCGTCTCATAACCGGTGTGAAGAGTCCATAAACAAAACTAACGAAGCATAGCCGTTGAGTGACCATACACGTTACCTTGCAATGAACCACCTGCGACGTCATATCAACTACTTCCACCCGAGCCACGTCCGGGTTCCATACGACGAGGATCCGGCCTGCCGTGTGGAGGTGAAAGTTATTGATATTCATCCAATGCCGGAATCGCCGATCCATGATAGAGCTGAGCGTCCCCAGATCCCAAATCTTCGTCTCCAATAAGCCACAAACCGAGAGTTTGTGCTTACCAATGAGGTCCACGACCTCCTTCTGCGTGAGGGAATAACGCAACCCCCTCACGTTCCAACATCCCATAATCATTGCGTCTTTGGGGGTTTTAGCCCCCCCCCCCCCCCTCCCAAATAGATCACTGGGATATACCGCTGGTGATGTATCCCTAGGGGATCGAAAGAAA
>NW_012193426.1:313989-329539 GCF_000504015.1 Erythranthe guttata
GCTCAGCATCAACACGCTCATCTCGAACAAACTTCGACTCAATTTCCACCACCGAACTTGATTCACCTTTCTTTGGGCAACATGATTGCATCCGGTGGAAGATGCTTCTTTTTGGTTGTGAATCTCGTCTTGGGGGCTGTACTCGGGGATTTTGGGGAGTGTAGGGCATTAAACTCCACCAAGGACCCCCGGTCGTCGTCATCCACTGCATAGCACTCGGTCGATCCATCCTCCGAAGCTCCATCATCAGCATCCACGGCCTCCACCTCCTTTTCAAGCTTCGGATCCTCTGCGAGCACCGTTCTTTTACCGGCCCATACCGTGGTCACCGGTGGATCTTGTGCAACACTCACCACCGGTTTGGGCTTACGGTTACGTCCACGCTTCAGCACCGCCTCTGCTCTACATTGGTCCGTCTTGTGCATAAGGGTTTGGCATTTCGAGCAAAACATCGGTTCATAGCTATATTCGATTGGGACCTCATAGCTCTTACTTTTCGCATTGATCAATGTGAGCGATCGTCGTAACGGTTTGGACGCATCCACTTCCACTTGGAGCCGTGCAAACCCTAACCTCCACATCTCACTCGTAACTTGATCCATTTGGACCGGTTTGCCTATCTTCTGAGCAATCTTACTTAACGCCTTTTTGTTGTAGAGTTCCGCAGAGATGTTGCGGATGATCACCCAAACCGGTACAAACATCATGTCGTTGATGTCGAAGTTGAAAAACTCCGGCATGGTGCGAATGTAGAGCGTCGCTAGACCATGCTCAAACTTCCCCATCTCCACCACCTTCATTCGATCTTGGTCCGTTGTGAATTTGAACACGATCCACCCCGTATGATGGATCTGAAACTTCACCGGGACCTCCCACTGAGCCTTGATCGCGCGTATGGCCTCAACAACAGGAAATTTCCCCGGAAAATAAGCAACGGCCAAAAACACGCCCTTCGTCCCCCAATCAGTCTCGTCTTCTTCTTCAAATTGGAGGACGTTTGTGTCGTCCAATCCTTTCACCGAGTCCAGTGCCAGATCCGCCGGTGGTGGTGGCCGTCCTTTGAAGAATTGAGCCCAATTGACCCGTTCACCTTCGCCGGAGTGTTGTCCAATTGTAGATCCCCTATTCTCACATGCCTTTGATGTTTCGGCATGTGGGATGGGATCCGTCGTCTTCGTCTCTTTCGGATTTTCCAGTGGCGATTCAACGGGGGGGCCGGCACCACGTCATCACCCTTACCGGCCACGCCCTTCCCTTTCCCGACCGCAGCCGGCACCTCACCGGCACCCTTGCCGTCCCCAGCCTTCCCTTTCCTGGCCGCAGCCGTGGTCTTCTTCCTAGCCATTGAGGCCCTGCCTAACCCCTTATGCCTCCTTACCCAAACCCTAGCCCCAACGGCCCACCAAAAACCCTAGCCGCCCACATCGGTAGAGATCCCCCAACACCGGCCAGTAAACCCTAGCCGCCACAAGAACCCTAGCCCCCTACACCGGCCGGACACCCTAGCCGCCCGGGATCTGCCGGAAACCCTAGCCCCGGCCCACCAAGCACCCTAGCCGCCCACGCCGCTGAAACTCTAGCCGTCACCTCCTCCAAAACCCTAGCCGTCAAGGGTTTGGAGAAACCCTAGCCGTCAAGATCCGCCGGATCCTTGACGGCGGCCGTCAACACACCGGTCGGAAACAATGGCCGTCACCGAACGTTCAACCAATCTCCGACATAAAAACCTCCAAACACCACAACGCGGCCACCAAAACGTAGCCAATCCTCGTCAAATCGCAGATCCGGTTGATCCACGAACAAGAAACGATCACACACACAAGCACCCTCGAGATTCCGTAAAAAACCTTAAACCGAAAAGAGAAGACAAAAAACGAAACTCCCTTACCCGAAGACAGAACCCCACAAAATCACCCTCAATGTGAGCGCGCCGGTGAGACGAATCGATTGGTGTTGCCACCAAGGAAATCCGACCACCGGAGGAGGAGGAACGACCGCCGAAAAGCACCCTTTTGGTCGAGAAAACCTAGAGGGCGGAAAAAGCTTTTCCTAACTTTGGGGAGCGTTTTACTATATACGAGATATACTTATTTATACTGTAAGTGTTTAAAATACAAAATAATAGAATATGCATTTGAGTGAGAGAAAATGTGGAATTGCTAGTTAAAGTTGTATGTTTTCATTGCTAAAGATGGGTATTTATACACAAATTTATTACAAGCATTGTCATGCTTTATTTAACTAAGCAATTGCTAAGAGCATGACACGTATTTCATAAAGGGGATTATATAGGGCTTTGATATATATCTTGCTTTCTCATTCCTTAGTCCATAAAATAATTATATGTTGTAATAATCTCCCTTGGACTAAGCATTGTAGTGGCTGTAAATTCGGATGAGTAAAATATATATCTGTCGTTAAAAATCTCAAGCCGGAAAACCCAGTAAGATAAAACCGGTCAGAAGGGAAAAAGAGTACAAAGCTCAATCCAAGCCGTGTGCATAAGCTACTTCGTTAAAAACATTTGTTGGAAAACCCAATGGGACAAAATCAGTCATAAGGGAAAAAGAGTGCAGCGCACCATTGCTCCCCCTGAAATGAGCAATATAGCCTTCGAAATGGTTCGTCAATCTTTCTTTACATTGGCTCTTCTCATTCCAATTGTGTATACCAACTTCTCAAACTTGGAAGTCGGCAAGGCCTTTGTAAATAAATCAGCAAGATTTTCACATGAGCGAATTTGTCGAACATTGATCTCTCAATTCTTCTGAAGCTCACGCGTATGAAAGAACTTTGGTGATATATGTTTGGTCCTATCACCCTTTTATATATCCGCCTCATTTTTGTGCTATACATGCAGCATTATCTTCATAAATAACAGTGGACGAGGCTGTAACAGGATGTAATTGGCAGGAGTTTCGTATATGCGAAATAACCGATCGTAGCCAAACACAATCTCTCCCTGCCTCATAAAAGGGCTATTATTTCTGAATGATTTGAGGAGGTGGCCACCAATGTCTGTTTGGTAGATCGCCAAGATATACCTGCACCATTATAACAAAACAAATATTCAGTTTGTGAGCGAGCTTTGTGGGGATCAGATCTATATCCCGCATCGGCATAACCAACTAACCCTTGGTTGGTTGAATTTTTCGAATAAAATAATCACAAATCTGCAGTACCACGGAGATATTGAAAAATATGTTTAACACCATTCCAGTGTCACCGTGTATGCTCAGAACAGTATCGCGCAAACACATTTACCGCAAAAACGATATCAGGTCGAGTGCATTGTGCTAGATACATTAACGCTCCAATAGCATTGAGATACGGCACTTCAGGACCAAATATCTCTTCATTAAATTCTTTAGGTTGGAACGGATCATTTTCAGGATCGAAATTGCGCACAACCTTAGGGGTGCTCAATGTATTAGAATTTTATATATTAAACTTTCTGAGCACTCGTTTAGTATATGCAGATTGGTGTATAAGTATGCCGTTATTTTTATGCTCAAGCTCAATACCAAGACAGAGTTTGGTTTTTCCAAGGTCCTTGACCTCAAACTCTATCTTTATTCAGCAGCATTGGCCAACTCTTCATGAGTGCCAATCAGGTTCATGTCATGTACATAAACCGCAATAATAGCAAATCCGGTTTCTGATCGTTTAATAACACCGTATGGGCAAATAGGATTATTTTTATAACCCTCCCTGATAAGGTATTCACTCAATTTATGGTATCACGTGTGACCGGATTGGTTTGGACCATACAATGATCTCTGTAATTTGATTGAGTGCAGCTCACGAGGAGCGCCAGAGTTTGGCATTTTAAATCCATCGGGAATTTTCATATAAATATCAGAATCTAATGAACCATATAGATAGGACGTTACAACGTCCATTAGACGCAGGTCCAGTCCTTCTTGGACGACCATATTGATAAGAAAACGGAAAGTGATCGTATCCATCACTGGTGAATACGTCTCATCATAATCAATCCCAGGCCGCTGGGAGAAACCTTGAGCTACAAGGCGGACTTTATATCGTACAATTTCATTGTTCTCGGATAAATACCCATTTATACCCAACGGGTTTTACATCATCCAGAGTTTGAACGATTTGCCCGAATACTTTTCGTTTTTCTAGGGAAGCCAATTCAGATTTTATTGCTTCCTCCCATTTAGGCCAATCATTTCTTTGGCGGCATTCCATAATGGAACGCGGTTCACTATCATAATCATCGTACATAATTTCTTGTGCAACCGAGAATGCAAAAATATTATCGATGATTATCTCATTTCTATTCAACATTTCATTGCAATAACTTATGCGACTCTCGGTATTCCCGGGATTTGATATCGTTTTTTCGATATTAGGCTCAAGTGATTCATCTAGAGAATTCTCACTAGGAACCACTTGGTTCGAGTGTTCATCGATTTTCCCCTTTCTTTTTCTATGAACAACGTCATTTGATCTAAGAGGTCTACCCCGTTTTTGTCGTGGGGGATAATCATTCATTTTCGCATGTTCTTCAGGAACAACGATCCTAGCTGGCACATTCACAGCTGGAATATAAGACTTCGTGACTTTACTGGCATCATTAAATGCATCAGGAAGTCTATTAGCAATATTTTGTAAATGAATGATTCTACGGATCTCATTTTTACATTCAGAGGTACGTGGGTCTAGATGAGATAAATGTTGATCACACCATGTGAGATTCTCGATTGGTTTTGTTTATCATTATCACGGATATTCTGAATATCTCTACCAATCGGTATAAATAATGTCTCATCAAAATGACAATCCGCAAATCTAGTGGTAAATAAATCACCCGTCATTGGTTCCAAGAACCTAATAATTGACGGTGAATCAAACCCAAGGTATATGCCAAGTCGGCGTTGGGGACCCATTTTAGTCCTCTGAAGAGGAGGAAATGGCACTTGCACAGCGCAACCAAATGGGCGTAGTTGCAAAATATCGGGCTCAACCTAATGCCAATTGCATTGGGGAATGCATATGATAAGCAGTGGGGCGTAATTTAATAAGTGCTGACATGACCCCATGCTACACTAGTGAGTTTAGATCTCATCAGCAGTGTACGAGCAATTATTTGGACGCGTTTAATCAGAGATTCCGCCAATCCATTTTGAGTGTGAACGTATGCTACTCGGTGCTCAACATTTATTCCTAGTGTTGCACAATACTCATCAAAACTTTTTGATGTAAATTCTCCGGCATTATCCATCCTTATATTTTTGATAAGATAATCGGGGAAATGTGCTCGGAGTTTAATAATTTGTGCAAGCAAACGCGCAAATGCAACACTTCGCGTAGATAATACGCATACGTGGGACCATCTACAGGATGCGTCCACTAAAACCATAAAATATCTAAATGGCCCACTTGCAGGGTGTATTGGTCCACAAATATCACCATTAATACGTTGTAAAAACGATGGTAATTCATAACCGACCTTTTCAATTGAAGGTTTTATAATGAGCTTTTTTTGTGAACATGATTCACAGAAATATTCATTGTTTTTTTTTTGATAAGTACAGAAATATTCATTGGACATCAAGATTTTTGTATCTTTTAATGGATGTCCCTTAGTATATTGTACAATCCTACGCATCATAGTCGTTCCTGGGTGACCCAGTCGATCATGCCATAACCCACGTACATCGGGATTAACAAGTTTTCATGGCATAGTGGCGTAGGATTCGAAAGCTCGAATTTGGACACAATACAGTCTAGAAGCTGTCGCTTCGAACTTCTCATGAACAATTCTTTTGTCCATGACATATGATGTGACGCGTCAAATGCTCAACAGGCCGCTACATTAGCTGCTACACACTCCACGGTATTTTCAACCAATGTCTCTAAATGATACCCATTGCGTCTCACATCTTTAAAACTCAGTAGATTCTTGTTTGATCGACCGGATATCAATGCATTCTCAATATGCAAAGTGGTACCATTAGGAATATGCAAAGTGGTACCATTAGGCAACACAATTGTTGCGTTTACGGAGCCATCTATTATTTCCGCGGAACCTGCAATGGTTTTAACTTGTGCCTTGCACAAAGTCACACTCGAGAAATATATTTTATTATTGAATATTGAGTGTGTAGTTTCACTATCGAGTAGGCAATAGTCATATTTGTCCATATTTTTCATGTACGTGTATCAAAATCAGCTCGACCTCATGAAATTTTCATCCAATGGAGATATATACATGTTTGTATACTTAAAACAACTCGATCTTGGGAATTACATCATCCAAGAGAGATTGTACATGGATACACTCAAGATAACTCAATCTCGGGAATCACACATTTCAAGAGATATTATATATACACTGGGTACAAGATAACCCAAAACCCTTCAATTTTGACTTGTGATTAATAGCCGCTAAGTTGGCTCTTGACGGATTTTACCGCGTCTTGTGACTCTACAAGCTTCAGGCTCGGAGTTATTTTCAGATATTTGGCCTTTAAATCGGCTTTTAACGGATATTTTCACGTCTTAACTCAACGAGCTTCAGGCTCAGAGATATATTCAGATATTTGGCGTTTAAATCGACTTTTGATGGATATTATCACGTCTTGACTCAACGAGCTTCAGGCTCGGAGATATATTTAGATATTTGGTCTGTAAATCGGCTTTTGACGGATATTATCACGTCTTAACCCAACGAGCTTCAGGCTCGGAGATATATTCAGATATTTGGCGTTTAAATCGACTTTTGACGGATATTATCACGTCTTAACTCAACGAGCTTCACGCTCGGAGATATATTTATGATGTAGCCTCTAAATCGGCTTTCTAGTCTCAACGAGTTTAGACTCGGAGTTATATTAACGATTTAGCCTCTAAATCGGCTTTGATCTTGTCTCAACGAGTTTAAACTCGGAGCTATATTTCATTTATTTGACGGGAATTCCAGCGTCTCGACTCAACGAGTTTTTCGACTCGGAGTTATATAGTATGACCTCTATAGGGTCTATGTTATGCTCTACGGGTACTATGCCCGGAATTAAAATGATAGCCTCTAAATCGACTTTAAACGGAGATTATTATTTCTCCAACTCCACGAGCATCAGGCTCGGAGTTAATCTCATAGTCTCTAAATCGACTTTCAACTGAGATTGTTATATCTTTTACTCGACGAGCATCATGCTCAGAGTGAATATCTTGGCCTCTAAGTCGGCCCACATATCTGTTAAACTTCGTGCTTATAACACTGCTTGGGATCCACAAGCTTATAAATACAAATTTCAGCAATTCAACAAATAAATAAGCAATAGATCTATATACACGAATCCATCATATCCTTTGAGAAATGATAGCGTATAAAATACGGAAGTATTCGCTAATCATTCTTGTTTGTCTTTTCGACAATAGATCGAGGATCTGGATTTTCGTAAAATAAAATAAAAAGAAGAATACGAAAATAGCAAATACCTATCGAGCAAAATCTCGTGCTTATAACGTGTTATAGAATAAAGTCATTAGCAGCACATATTTATGTATATATACGAGATATACTTATTTACACTGTAAGTGTTTAAAATACAAAATAATAGAAGATGCATTTGAGTGAGAGAAAATGTGGAATTGCTAGTTAAAGCTGTATGTTTTCATTGCTAAAGATGGGTATTTATACACAAATTTATTACAAGCATTGTCATGCTTTATTTAACTAAGCAATTGCTAAGAGCATGACACGTATTTCATAAAGGGGATAATATAGGGCTTTGATATATATCTTGCTTTGTCATTCCTTAGTCCATAAAGTAATTATATGTTATAATAGAGTTCAACTTTTATCTATTTTTTTTTTTAATTGATGCTTCTGGTGAAGTTTATTACACTGAGTTCAACTTTTATCTATTTTTTTTTTTTAATTGATGCTTCTGGTGAAGTTTATTACACTGCATGGACAGTAAAAATGGCTGTTGGGCTCTGGTTCTGACTTCTGAGGATAGGCGGCTTCCAATTTATTTAATTAAATTTATAATATATAGGTATTGGAAACTCTATTGGGCTCGAGTTCCAGGATTTCAAGTGAAAAGAGTAAATTTCCAACAATCGAAATCGTGGAAAGTGTTCAAGAAGAGCGAATGTTGGTGGTGGTTAAATTAACCTCTAACAATATGATTTACTAAATAAAAAAGAAAAAGAAATATACACTTTATATATACATCCTCGCCGACTAGAATTCAGAACTGTTTTCCTCTTACATTGTTGTTGTATGATTGTATCTGTAACATTGTTAGAAAAACCTACGACTGACTGACTGATAGCTGTAATTTATATAATATATATTTAAGATTACAATATTAAATTAGAAAGCTTCCACCATAATTGATGATGCTATACTATTATTATTAACTGATCTCCCAATTTCTTTTTCTTCCTCCTCCTCAACTTCCCACATGAAATTCGCATACGAACCCATTATCATACTGCCACAATTAAACATATTATTAGATCATAATCAAACATGTGATCTAGAGAGAGAGAAATCTAGAGAGAGAGAGAGAGGGAGTTAGTATTAATGTACCAATTGTGAGGGGAAGCTAGAAGAGCTTGGTTGAAGTAAAAATTAGCTCTGTTTTCATCTCTATGTATATCCCATATCAATTTTCCATACAGTGAAAGTACTTCTCCATCACATTCACCTGGGTTTGCCAATATTGCCCTCCCATAATACTCTTCTGCTTTCACCACATCTTTCTCCACCTGTTTTTTTTTCCAATTCATTCATAATCAATTTTCAGTTTTTCTTTTTTAATTTATTTTCGGTAAATAATTAATGGAGTATTTATGTAATATATAGTGTAAATTACGGAAACCATCCTAAACTAGGCTAAGTAACAAAACAACCCTCACATATTTGTAATAACCAAAAATTCACGTCTGATTAACTGTTGATCGAGTATTTTTAACAAAAAAATATGTATTTTTAACAAAAAATATTTTTAACAAAAAATATGTACAGACTATTATACCTTATGTTAAATAGTTGAGAAATAAAAGAAAATATCTGAAATTGTGTAAATTCTATTTCCTAAAAAAAAAAAAAAAAAAAAAAAAGGTCAGTGAAAAGTCAGATTGTAAGGGACTGGTGTAAGACGGAAACAAATTTCAGGGTGTTTTAGTAATTACGAATAGGTGAAGGTGGATTTTGTCATTTAATCTAAGTTTAGGGGTTTTTCGTAATTTAACAAAATATGTTATACCTCGCACAAGTATTTGGCGTAGTTTCCCAACAGCAGCGAGTTTCTCGGATCTGACTTCAGCATTTCTTCGTAATATTCCCCCATTTTGTGCCGATCGTCGTCGCCGCCGCCGCTTCCAATTCCACCTCCTCCTCCGCCTCCGCCGCCGGAATTCCTGTTCTTCTTCATTCCGCCGCCTGGGAAACCCAATTCAGTACTTCCGCCGTGCTGATCCACCTCCGGTAGAGCCGTGAAAGATCGCGAGCCCAGCTTACTCAGAGCCCTGAACTCCGACCGAGCGACGTCGGGTTCGGAATACGAACGGCGAATGCTCCGGCGAGATACCTCCATATTCAGGGAGATCCTCTGTGGTGGCGAACCGTTCTTATCGCCGGAAAATACACCACCACCGGCGGCGGCGGCGGATAAGGAGACGGAGTGTCGAGGTGAAGCCGGCGGTAGTGGAGATTGGAGAGGAATTGAACCGGATCCGGTTCGAAAAATCAGAGACTCCATTAATTAATTCTAATGCTTCTTAATTTACTAGATCCTTTTTTTTCTCTCTTTTTTAACTGTTGCAATTTCAGAAGAGAAAGGGGTCGTATATATATATGGGTGCGTTGACCGTATGGGCCGGTGATTGACCGCCACGTGGATACGTGCACGTGATGAGGAGATGGCGGCAACGGCGGGGTTAACGGCGTGAATAAAGGTGACGTGTGAGGTGGTGGGCCGACTGTGCCACGGAGAAAACGTGAAGTGGTGATGGAGCGGCAATGCCACGTGGAGAAAATAACGACAAAAGAGGGGGTACCACTTTTACTGTACTGTACTCAATTACTATATGCTTTGTATTTGAATCCAATATAGAAAATAGTGCAATGTATCGAAAATCAAAATCAACACCCCCCACTTGATAATATGATTAATGTATGGATATGAGGTGGTGTACGCAAATGATTATTTAAAAGCACAAGTTAGTGATTGTGATTTAAGTTAGTTTTTAAGTGTTTATTTCTAAAAGTTGGGGGTGTTTGCAAATATTTCGGAAAATGAACTAAAATTGAAAAAGCAGGGTTAGGGGTGCTTTTAAAAAAATAGCTTAAAACAGATTATTTTAAGAGAAGCAAAAGCAAAAGTTGATTTTGCAAACACCTAAAAACAGATTATGAGCAAAAACATCGCATAATCACTTTCAAAAAACATTTGCAAACACCACCTAAATTAGTTGGCTTAATTTGATTCGGTAGAGAGATTTTTGGGTAAATTTGAATTGGAATAGCAATTTCCTTACTTTTCTTAAGGGCTATCTGGCCTTGCCAAATCGGAGGGACATATACAAAAATATTAATTATTACCCCGTTTGTTCCTTATTAACCGTTGTTTTAGCTTTGTACATATATTAAGAATTTTAATAAATGTTTCTTGATTTTAGAAAAAAAATACATCCAAAAAACTAAAAGAACCTTAATCATTAGTAGTAAAAGAGAATTAATAGTTAAAATTAAATTAATAAGCTTAAAAAAAGGAAAAAATGTAAACGCTATTGAAAAATTCACATTTGATTGGTGAAGAGAATTCATCCCCCTTTACAAGTTTTGTGCACATTCCGACCCAAACTCGTGTATTCCTGAGTCAACGTTAATACTTTCGGCCCATGCGACTTCACGTGTAACCTTTTGTTGGTTTCCGCCAACTTGAATTTACACATTGGCGGAACTTTGATGGGGCATGGGGCCGTTGACCCCCCAAGAAAAGAATTTTTTTTAGATATTTGGTACTAAATTTTTTAAATATTACTTTTGGCCTCCCAAAGTTTTTGTAAATATTTATCTTGATCCATTAATTTTTTGTTTTTTCTCCAAAATCTTGTATAAATTATAGATAAATATATCATATTTAATATAAAATATAAAATAAGATGGTTAAAACTTGTATTATTTTAAATAAAATTTATGAATATTACATATTTTTTAATTTTTTTATCTAACGCCTTCAAAAAAAAAGATGAGATCGTGCCATGAATCTCCGAAATATTAAGTGCAGTATATTATTAGAATAATTTGAATTAATTTAGAATATATATATATATATATATATATATATATATATATATATATATATATATATATATATATATATATATATATATATATATATATGATATTTTAATTAGTTATATAAACTTATATTTTGCAATGTTTTAGTTAGCTCCCCTACATTTTGATTCTGGTTTCGCCTTTCATTATTGCCATCAAATCTATTAAACTAAGCGATATAAATTACTAATTTATTTCATTGGCAGGATTTAAATTAATTAAAACCTGCTACAAAAACTGAAGTCTACTACAAATAAATGCTGCTAACTAATAAAACTTGGCCACACTCAGATGGTTAAGTTTGTAATAAGTTGCTAAAAGAGGAAAAAAAAGAACGATTTAATCTATAAAATTTGGCAAATTAGATATGTTTATCATTGACAATGGATATTAATAAGATATTCATATAATATTTAATAATAAACTTGTAACATTATTCAGTACTTGGTGTAAATTGTAATACAAGCTACAAAATTTTAATACTTAATTAAATGATATGGTTAATTAGTCTAGAATTAAGCCATTCATAACCAAGATTACTAATTGATAGCGGCGACCAAGTGTATACAAGAATCGATCGACACTAGTATTTTGTTTTTTAAATGGCAAATCTTCATTAGTTTAATTTGCTTGATAACTGAGTTTGAATTTTAGATAATATGATCAATTCAAATATATTAACTGTGCATTTATTTTTTTTACTTAAATGGAACGAATTCATATATACTTTATCATATTTATTCAACAAAATAATCATTTTAAAATGTAATAAACAATTATTTAACTATTTTTATAAGTTTTAATTCTTGAACCGTGCCAATAATTTATAGTGGACTTTTAACCCATGAATCTTGTGTTGGTTCTATTATATGAAACCTAAGCTCTAACCACTAATCAACTAAATAAAGTCAATTAATCGGAGCTCCGACAACTTACCGCTGACAACTGGTAGCATAAGATCATTGACTTCATATATACCTATGTCAACTATAGTCAGAAGTCAACTAATTGGAAATCAATTAAGAGATTTAGCATTTTGGTGTACCATATTTGGTACATCTACATTATTATTTTCGCTAATTGTTCATTAATTTAGAGGCAAATAATGCAAAAGATGTCTGAAATAATCACCCAAGAGCTAAAAGTCTGCTAATCTTGAAAATGTACAACCAACGGACTGTCTAAATTTCTACTACATTGGTAATCGAGCTAGGAACATCGTCGAGAAGAACCGTCGACTATAAAATATAATGTGAGTGTCCTTCAATGTGATGTATTTTGTTTGCCTTTGTAGATGTCATGCTTTTGCCTCAATTGAAGTGTCAATTAACACTTACATGCACACAAACACACATACAAAGTGATCATGCAATGAAACAATTCTATATTAAATATCTACTAATTATTCTTCACATCATGACATTGCTTTTCATCGAACCCTTGTGTTACTTTAGTCATATGTATCGATTAAAATTTGTTCTTCTCACAAAAAAATGAGGTGCTACCATTGATTCGACGAGAAGTCATCAGACATCTATATGCCATGAAACTAATGTCCTCGTCACTTTTTGTTTTTTTTTTTTAATTTATTTACAAGTTTGGGAATTTAGAGTTTCAATTTATTATATTCAACAATATATATTTTAAACACAACTAAATTATAGTATTCATCTTTAAAAGAACGTAAACGATTTATGATATATGTACATTCCAAGACAGTGACACTGGATGATGAGTATGTGATAATAGGTTTTGCCAAAATTAAGGAACGAACTATGGTTGTTATTAGATTTTCTCATATACAAAGATCGCCGTGGGAGCTCTTATTAGCCCCATTACATCTAGACTAAGAAGAAGGAACATTCACGTGGTTATGTTAGCCCCATTTTACATCTTATTCTACATTTTTTATTTGATTTAAGAAAAGAGAAGAATACCCTCAGGATATTTAACTATAATAACCTAGAATGAGCTTAACATGCAATAAAGCATTCAAGACTATATTCTTCCCTTAGCAAATAAATATTTCATAAAATTCATCTACGTTATAAGAAAATTGAAATTATAATTTATCCTTTTAAAAATCAGAAGCTTATATATATATATATAGAATATCACTTCGGCAAAACATCTTGGATGTATTGAGAATTGCTTCAAAGATGGAGTCTATATGTGAAGTACATAAACGATATTGCGGAAGATAATTGAAATATATACATTGTTAAGAAGTGCAATACATTACAAGTGCGCATTCTCAAATTGTCCATTGGAATCGATGTTGATGGACAGGGCCGGTCCTGACATTTTCGGGGCCCTGAGCGTATTTTTTAAAAATAATTATTTTATGATTAATACTTATTTAACTTTGAAAGAATTTATGGTCCCGAATTCGTATTATACAGAGATGTTATCTAAAATGTTATGACACTTGAGACAACATGCAGCGGAAATATAAAGATTAAAAGACAGTACTCAGAATTAAAAATGTTCACAAGTAAAGACTTGTGAACTTGCCCTTTACAGGACGGAAAAATATATTAAAATCAGTATTCCAAGAATACAAACAGAAGAGGTGCGAAAACTTCTTCCTTATGAATGAATCTTTTTCAAGATCATTCTTACAATCAAATCTAGATACTAAAAGAAAAATATTAAAAATTCTAGATTTCAAAGAATGTACTCGTGAGGAGTACGTAAAGAACTTATGAATGAATCACTATCTTGATCATTCTTACAACCAAGTCTAGAAACATATATACTATACAATCTAGACTACAAAGAATGTACTTGTGAGAAGTACGTAAAGAATGTACTCATAAGGAGTACGTAAAGATTGTACTCATGAGGAGTACAAACGACCGATTCTAAAACCACTCTAAAACTCTCGTGAATATTCTTCAGCCCTCGGTTTTTATTTCGTAGAATCGATTAATTTCCTTGAGTCTTGAAGTCGGTATTTATAGACATTCCAAGCTTCCACTACTCAGCCCATGATCTGCAAGAAAACCAACCACAAGAGCACTCAAGAAAATGGGTTAGTGGGTTAGTTTAAGGAGTTAGAATAATATTCACAATTAAACCCACTTAAGCACTACTTAACCCACTAACTACTATACTTAACCCACTAAGCACTACTTATTTAATAATTAAAATTTAGTTAGAAAAATAGGAAAGTTAAAAACAAATCCACGTGTTTCAAACTCCCCCTTTTTAACTTTCTGATCAAAACTAAATTTTAGCTTAACTCCCCCTGAGTCATTGCTTGAACTCCCCCTGAATATGACAACCAATATAGCAAATAACAAAAATAGCGCAATCCAAAGTCTCCTCAGTATCAGCTGCTGTTCCTCCATCACTAGTACTGGATCCACTACTTTCCTCTGCTCCTTCAGCTTCACCCTGCTTCAACTTCATGATCAGCTTATTCTCTGCCTCTGACATCCAAAGGATGAGAAGTCCCTGCTTCAATCTTCATGACTAGCTTTTTCTCCCCCTTTTTGATCAGAAAGATCTCTCTGAAGTATTTCCACCATGCACTGATGATAGGTGATCTGAACTAGGGAGTGAGTAAGCTGTTTTAACAAAATAAATCTCGAGAAACAGAAATAAGGATGTCAGGAGTGTTGTCAACATGAGGAGCAACACCTTCAGTACCAAGATTATTTTGACCTGATTCAGTTGAGAGAAAAATTATCTCCATTCCAGGGAAGATCTTAAAATTTTGAGAAAACAGAATGGAGTAGATGAGAGAGGGATTTAAAACAATTGCCAAAAAGAGTTTTACAAACTTCAGTAAAATCACCATAATTATCCTCATCAATCACAGTAGGAGTTTGTAAATGAGAGTTGATAATTTTGTGAAAAAGAGAAAAATGATTCGCACAAAAACTTTTCCAAAGTTTGGAGAATTTTTCTTTAAAAAAAATTTGTAAATTGGCATAAACATTCCTTCACAACAGAAGGATCACAAGGACAGACAACCTCAACTAGACTAAGGATTTTTCTTTGGTCAAGAAATGCAGTGATCCTATGTCTATCAAACTCATCCTTGGAAATTTTCTTTTCCTCATTGAATTGACAATTCATGATTTGAGGACTCAAATTTGAATCAGATTCAAAATAAAAAATAGGACTGAAGGCATTGTTTACCGCAAACGGAGTTGACAAATCCTTCCTATCCAAGTCTAGATCTTCTTCCTCAGAGGATTCCTCTTCTTCTGAGTC
>NW_012193430.1:18615-80362 GCF_000504015.1 Erythranthe guttata
TATATATATATATATATATATATATATATATATATATATATATATATATATATATATATATATATATATATATATATATATATATATATATATATATATATATATAAACAATAAATCAGTATGAAAAACATACAACATACCATAGGTGGAGAAGATAGTCTGGCTCATCTTTATAATATCAAAAGTTGGAATAACAATATTTGTCAATGTTTCATGCAATTTTGTATCTCCGAGTTTCTTCTTGAGTAGGGCTCGAAGATATTTTTCGTCGTATTTCGGCCCGGATAATAAGCACTTGAGCGTTGTCGTTGTGTGACTAACAAGATTATCCCTACAACCAATTACAAGTGCGTTAAATTTCGGAGCTAAAATTCAATATTTAGCATACATCAAAATTTAAATAAATAAAGAAAGAAAGAGATCGAGAGAGAGAGAAAGTAGTAATACCTTTCTTGGGGAAAAATTTCAGGACAATTCTCAAGGTAGAAATCTTTAATATCTTTGGCAGCGAACAATGGTCGATTCTTTTCGTTTGGAGCGGTAAGCATTATAGTGACGAGACCTCATGTGCTTGTGCCCGCTGTTACGTCAAAGTAATCCGCCCGTCGAACATCAACACCGTCCATTTCTGAAATAAATATATGCATGCATCAAATATTGATTAAAATAACAAACTCAGGAGCTAATTAATACGGTCAAGATCGATATATATATATATATATATATATATATATATATATATATATATATATATACCTGAAGTTGTGACTCAGGAAATTCGAGGATAACTCCGGGGATTATCCCTCGAAGTACTCCACCACCGTCAATTGTCAAAACTCGGATCAATTTTCCGAAAGGTTGGTGCTCCATCTGAAATACTTCTGATCTTGATGATTCCATCATGCAAAAATTCAACTTATAAATTCTTATTGCAAATTGTTTTTCAATGTATACGAGTATGGATAACGTTTTGCTAGTGTTGTATTTATAGAGTTCTGAGTTATGTTTTAGGAATATAAATTTTCATTTTTAATAAGGAAATTTCAGACATTGGAAGCAATATAATGACGTGTCAGATATCGAGTGACATGGCAAACAAAAGGAAATTACAATCACTTGATAAGGGCTCGTTTGGTTCACTGGTTGGGTTAGGATGGGATAGCACAAAACTTGCAGGATTGCACTATTTGGATTAACGAAAAAAGGTCATAGCTCATGTTTGGTTTACCGGATTAAAAATACAACATCCAACCTGATTTGATCATTCCCATGTTTGGTTTGAAGTTTTGATTGGATAAAGGTAGTAATTTCCAAAATTACCCCTTGCCATTATGTGTATAAAAGTATCCATCTCACCAGCCAAAAACCCTATGCGTATTTTTTGTGGTGTTCACAATTGAAAAAAAACTACTTTCGTAAACTTCAAGAAAAAAAAATTATTCAAGCATTTTGGAAGACCTTGAATTGTAATAATCAAAATTTTACAAAACATACAGACAACAAAGTGTAACACTTAAAACATCACAACAAAAATAAGTCAGAATTTATGCCTAGACATAAATTTGTACAGTGAATCATGCATGGAGATTCTCTTTGGAAAAATATTAGGTGTAGTAGTAGTTCAGTGAAACATAAATAAATTATTTATGATCATATCATTAAATTAACAACAAAGTATCAAATAGCAAAGATTTCATCAAACAAATCTTAATACAGATGAAATGGTGAAACAAACAACATTTCCAGAGGTCTGATAAACAAACTGAAAGGGAAGCAAGCTAGACAACATTGAGTTGAGAATATCTCAATGCACCAGTCATCCTCTATAATTTATTGTTGGATTGTATTTGACTTGCATCGATCACCAGCTATGAAAGCGATATATTACCAAAGAAGTGAGCTCAAATCCTACGACCTCTTGCAGCTGCCACAAGCTCAGTTTCAAATAACTAAAAAAAAAACATGTGGAAAACAATCAACCACAATAGTACAGATGAATTGATTAATGGATATATTTTATGAATGAAGAACGAGCACACACACGCGGATATCAAATGTAGTAGAGAGTTATACCTTGAACAATTGATGTATACTTGTAGCCACAATTCCTCCAAAAGTGTATATAATAGGAATCAAAGTTTTGGGCTTGTTTTTCTTAAGTCATATTAGAGAGCCAGCAAGAAATATACTCAACACCTGGAGAAAATGAGCCAAACGTATTGCAAGGATAAGAAAATGACGAGCTCAACAAATTGGGCAGAAGTAGACCTCGTGGAACTTTCACGAGTGCATTAAATTCCTAACCAATATGTATAATATGATTCTAAATTCTAATATGCTTTTGGGATTTTGGTCACTTAAAATAGCCCATAAATTTGCAATTACCTCAATTATTAGCAAAGACATACTCTATGACTCGTGATGATAGTACATAATTATACCACAATTGTATTCGAATGTCACACATATATTTATAATACATGCTGCTGAAATCTCCAGCATACTTAAAGTAGGGTTTAAATCTTGAAGGAACTGTATTTCCGAAATAAATAAACTACTTTAATTAACTAATTAAGTTTTTGATGGGCAACAAGGTTTACCACAACCAAGAGTATTTATATTTTATGATACTGAGTAAATGAAAAACTGCTTAGAGCAAGGAATGATATGATAGGATTTTATTAAATAAAATCCTACTTTAGGTGTTTGGAGTCTAAAAATTCATATAAATAAAATTTAAGAAAAATGAATTCCGCTAGGAAGTACTTAGCTAAAGATACACAAGAAAGTGATGAGATTTGTTAAATAAACATTTATAATTAGTCAGAAGATGAGTGTATATAATGTTGCTCATGACTTGTACTTCAAATTTAAGAGTGACAAAGTTAGCTGTTAATTCAATTCCTTACATTATATTCAAGAACTCCATCGAAGAAATAATAGGAAGGAAAAATCTAAATAAGTTTCAAGGCATGATGTACAATTTTAACATCACACATCCTCACATGTGTGCTGCTTCTCTCAATCACCAAAAAGTAAGCTAGTTGAGAGAATAAAGAGAGAAAAATAAACTTGTGAATATTGCAGAAGACCAAACAACTACCAATGATTTTTCCTATATATCTAAAAGTGAGCTAATAAAAAACAAACATTCACTTATGTAAACATTCACACCAACATGAAATTAATGCCTGAAATCGCGCAGCTCAAAAGGAAATTAGTCGTTTTCCACTGGAATTCATGAAATGGGGTGTAAAGGTTTTTTTCTTTTTTTACTAAAATCGATTGGAAAAAATGGGACTCGTGTTTGCAGGGGTTCCTATTCTTCGATGGGAAATCCAAAAATCTAGGGTTACATGAAGAAAATAAGAACTTATAAGAACCAAGGGTATAAGTTACTAGCCTCAAAGAGTTGAAGCGTATAAAGTTGAAACTGCAAGATCCGACGATAAATCCACCGGAAAACGTCCAGATATCATCGGAAAACGCCGAGACTGCAAACAATTGCCTTTCTAATCCGATTTTCCACTCTAATAATGTTAAAATTGAGAAATAGTTAGATTAAGAAGCAACAATTAGTACGCAACAGAGAGATAGATGAGAAGGGGGAAGAAGGTCGTGATATACAAGTTGCAGGGTTAAGGCTGGTGAGAACGATTTGGGAGAGAATAAAAGCTTTTATATCGGGTTCAAGTGAAATAATGGACTCAGTGTGAGGGTGTCTAAGTAATTTCGCACTCCTCCCACAATCAGTTTAACATCGGATTACATGAACCCACCCTCCCTGGCCGGATGACTTATCACGCAAATAAGGGACACAGACCCGGGCCGAGGATCAATCCCGGGTACGTGACACATGAACCAAACGCCAGTACTGCATGGATTATACTGTCAATCAGGGCTAATCAACTGAACCAAAAGGCCCCTAAAAGTACTACATATACAGCTGGTCTCTTTGAATTATGGGAACTTTCCTCTTGATAAAAAAAAATATAGAATCTAGTTTTTACATATGGTATATTATGACTTGTTCGACCCTACACTCGGTGATAAACACCGGGTGGCTCTTCTGCTGCCACGTGTCTCTTTTTTGTATTTTATAATAGATTCCTCGCTAGGGTTTATCTTTAAGGGTTTTAGAAAAATAAAAAAAAGAACACGTGCCAGCAGAAGACTCACCCGGTGTTTATCACCGGGTGTAGGGTCGAACGAACCGTGTATCTTATATATAAAAGAAAGAAACGTTAGGGCAACCCTAAGAAACCCTAATGTCATATTTGTAATTGTTTTTCAATTTTTATCAAATTTTTATCTCCTTAATATTATTTTAAATATTATTTTCGAATTTTACCATATTTGTATCCCCTAAATATTATTTTAAATATTATTTTTTATTTTTATCAGATTTTGGTCTCCTTAATATTATTTTTTATTTTTATCAAATTTTTATCTCCTACATATTATTATAAATAATATTTTTTTAATTTTATCAATTTTATATCTCCTTACTATAATTTTAAATATAATTTTCAAATTTTAGCAGATTTTTATCTCCTAAATATTATTTTCGAATTTTATCAAAGTTATATCTCCTAAATAATATTTTTAAATATTTTTTTCGAGTTTTATCATGTTTTTATTAGTTTTTTATCTCCTAAATATTAATTTTGTTTTTTATCAGATTATTGTCTCCTAAACATTATTTTCGATTTTTATCAAATTTTTATCTCCTAAATATTATTTTAAATAATAATTTTGATTTTAATCATATTTTATCTCTTAAATATTATTCTAATTATTATTTTCGTATTTTATCAACTTTTATCTCATTAACATTATTTGAAATATTATTTTCGATTTTTATCCAATTTTTATCTTCTAACTATTATTTTAAATTTTATTTTCGATTTTTATCAGATTTTTATCTCCTAAATATTATTTTTTGATTTTTTTATCAAATTTTTATCTCCTAAATATTATTTTAAATATTATTATCGATTTTCATCAAATTCTCCTAGATATTATTTATAATAATTTGATTTTCGATTTTTACAGAAAATGGTAAATAAATCTGATTTTCATCCCTAGCGAATTTTGTGACATCGTTTTACATAATGTCTGCAACATTTGAATTTTATTTCTTCCCTACCTAAGGCTTATTCTTTTGGTAACCCGACTTTAGATTTTGTTTTGTATCTTCTTCTTCCTATTGACTGTGTGGCAATTAGTTTACATCTTTTTCCATCATGGCTTATAGGTAATTTCATTTTGTTAAATTATGTGTTTCATTAATTTATACCAAAGTTTTCAAATTTTATGTATAGCAATTATTTCATTTTATATGTTATTGGACAAGTTATTGGACATGTTATTGAAATTGATGATTTGAGAGAATTAACCAAAAATGGGCGGAGCCACAAGCTATTGGAAGTCGACCTTCAAGACTTATTGTTTGTATGCGATAATTTATTGTTTATATTTATTTTTGTTTCTTAATTTTCCAATTGTTAATTCCAGTGGCAAAACAGCCTGAAAATGAGGCAGTGGAGAAGGGTTTAGTTCCGATGCAAGATGTATAGATGGTCTTTTATGTTGTCGATAGTTTAGTTTTGATTATGCTAACTAAGTTATTAAATCTAATTACTTTTAAGCTCAACATGAAAGGCATAGTTGATGATTTTTTTCCTGGTTCAAATTTTCAATCTACTGGTATTAGCTGATTCAATTCATTTGGAAAATTATTCAACAGTAAAGGTATTTCCTTTTTTTTGTGTGTAGTATACTTAATGATGTTCCAGGATAATAGAATTTTGATCATACGATACATCAAACGTTTGTTTATATTTTTACAATATCAAAACAATGCAATTTGTTGTCCCGTGCATCGCACGGGTACAATTACTAGTTATCTATTAAAAGATCAGAATTTTGTTTCCTTATTTTATATCAGAGTTAAGTCGCTGATAGATAAGTAATTCATAATTGGCAAATTATCTTATTTCGCATATTTTCAGAAAAGAATTTACACGTCACTATTTATTTTACTTTTTGTTAGTGCAGTATTTCTTTATCATCAATCATGATTCATGATTGTGGGATGGAGCTTTATGATTGGGCAAAGGGAGGTTGGGCTTTCACCGAGGACTGCGAGAGGGCCTTCCACGTTTGTGGGCCCATGTTTTTTTTTTTTTTTTTTTTTTCTTTTTCTCTTTTCAATATGGCTAGACTTAGAACTTAAAAGAATACAAACTGGATTACAAATTCTGTGTTTTGAGTTTTACCAAATTCAAATTCATACTCTGCAATAGTGAGAATTGGCCGCCAAAGTCACTTTTGTTTGATAGTACCAAAGAGCTCGTCAAACGAACGCTTAGGAGCTTCGGTCCGAGCAACAATCTCCACAACTTTGTAGGAAGATTCCGGAAGAAGCAGTGCCTCAACTGCAACTTCCGCCACCTGATCTCTCGATATTGAACCTGCATAAAGTGTATCCTTTAAAAAGGATAGAATTCGAGCGGAGTTAGCTAGTGAACAAGAAATACCCGTTGTAATGAAACTCTCGGAAAATCATTAATTATATTACCTCCGGCTCCATGACTATATTACCCATAGGTGGATCGTTCTTTAATCCCCCAGGCCTGATAATTGTATAATCGATACCAGATTTTCGAATGTACTGTTCTGCTTGAAGCTTTGCTACTAAGGTGAGCCCAAATACGTTGAGAAATATATAAGCAGGATTTAACAACTGGCCCATGGCAGCTCCATTCACTAGAATTGAACTTACGAGAATAAATCTGTTCACATTTTTCTTGCGGCAAGCTTCAACAAGGTTTACTGTGCCGTAATTATCAACCTGCAAGTATAAAAAGATCAAAGAAGTCAACGAAGAATTTGCATTCGACGAAGAACACTCAATAAACCGCCACAAAAAAAACCAACCTTCCATGGAGCTAACAGATCCCACGAAGGCCGAAAACCTGTAGCACATATTACTGCATCGGAATCATCGCTAATCGCATCAGCTAATTTTGTCGAACCCTCTGTCACATCTGCTTTCACCTGGAAACCAAAGTGCATGTCATTAGTTAGAGCCATAATGGTATATGTGTAATTAGTCCACTTCCCGTCATTCGAATCGAAATCCTATGTTATCAGTGGAGCCTTATCTCTGATTTCATTCTTTCTTTTTTCACTTGTATTATTTTCCGGATTCGTAACACACAATTATATCAAGACATATAATAGTAGAAATTAAATAATATAATATAACATATAATAAAGAATAAAAGATTGAAGTCCCTTCTTTAGCCCCATATAAATTGGACAAAAACAGTGCTACTTTGATGTGTTCGTATATGATGTTTTGTAAGTTCGTATTACTTGATCGAAAAACGATTTTGTGCTGCCAACCGAAAATAGTAGAACTTGAAAGTTACTAACTGTAATAATAAATTTTTACAAGAGTTTTGAGGATTAATTACAAGAGTTATATACTTCATTATTTCGAGGATTAAATTTTCCCTTCGAAATATACAGTAAAAATCGAGCAAATAATAGGGTATTTCTTATTTCATGATTTGATTCAAATGAAACTTCACTAATACCAAAATATATACTTCATTAATTCAGAATATTTTCAACTGAGATTATATGAGGTCAAAAATCAACACTTACTACACATTTGGGGAAAACAAATACTTCCGAACTACCAAATTAATTGAAGTCCAATCACAGAACAGAACCAACAAAAAGAGAGTGATAATTAAAAATTGTTTAAGCTGCAAATAATTAGAGTATAAACTCACAAATTGAAGATGAGGATTGTTTCCAGGGAAGGTGGATTTAGCCTTATCGACATCCCTAACACCAGCTTTAACAGCAAATCCCTTAGCCAGAAGCTGCTCCACAATCCTCTTCCCGGTGCTCCCAGTGGCCCCCGCAACAAATATCTTCTTTCTCACACTAGAACCTTCCTTTTCTTCCTCGATCTCGCTTCCCTCCATCTACCATCCAATCAAATGCATTTACGAAATGCACAATTTGAAAAAAAATGATCGAGGTTATAGAAATTAAACAGAAATGCGGGAAAAATTGTAGAGAGAGAAAGAAATAGCTGAGAATTAAGATGAAGAAACTTACAACAGTTGACGCTGCTTTGAGGTGGAAAGAGGTGCAGCGGGGATTGGTAGTGGTGGTGAAAGAGAAGGAATGAGAGAGAGGAGGGATTCTGTGGAAGAGATTAGTAGCCATTGCCATTGGCTTGTTTTTATTTTTTATATTATATAATTATTTTTTAATATAAGGTCAGGAAATTATACCCGCCACGAGTATATACGTTTGGTTGGGTGCTGTCTTCGTGGCATTAGATATTCTCAAAAAAAAAAAAACTGCAAAAACCTCCCTAGACTTATGCTAAATTACAAAAGAAAAATCTATTTATCCATATATTACCAAAATCCTCGACATATGTTTCATTCTTACACCGACCGTGTGATTTTTCACGATATTTTTTTTTTCAAGGAATATTTCTCGACAACTACCGATTTTACCTCTAAGAACAGTTTAAATGTAGGTGGCACTGGTATCTGCAACAACCTCATTATCTAAAACATCATATTGCAATGTCACTACACTTTATGGATTTTGCTAGTATGAACCATCAAGCATACATAAGCAGTTGTATAACATTTGTGCATGGCTTCAATCTCTTCTACATTTTTAGGGGTAGAATCAATATTTTTGGGAAATATTATTTGGAATAAAATATTTTTTTATGAAAAATCATACCGTAAACACGTCAGTGGAGGACGAAAACAAATATCATAGGAATTTTGATAATAACAAATAGATGAGAGTGTCTTTAGTAATTTAACCTAAGGTTAGAGGAATTTTCCTAATTGTTGTTTCATTTGGGTCAAAATTAATGAAAGCCCAAATCATTTTTATTTATGAAAAGCCGAAATCAATTTGGTTTCTTTGGGGGAGTCAAAATTAATGGAGGCCCAATGCTTTATGATTATATACGTGTAATTTAATCATGTTTTAATAACATGATTATTTTGAAGGAAAACACGTGTAAATTGATTCAGAAATAAATAGAAATAAGATAGAGTTGCCAATTCTAAAGATTCTACTCATCTATTTGTGGATTTAACTCCGATATACTCCCGAAAACACAACTTTTTGATCCTTGAAATTTAGTGTATGAAAATTGAAAATTAAAACGCATAGTCCGCCGCATATAAATATGGAAAATGCTGAAAATTGTGATCCAAAGTAGATAAAACGTATTATCCAAAATCCTTTCATAGATAAAAGTTTATGTAATTACATATGGAAGTTTCTATTCTGAAAACTAATAATTCACATTATATATAGACCTTGGCTCAAGGTTATCCATTGTATATTCTCATAATCAGGTTTTAGCTCATTCTCGTGTGATACGCTAATAGCTAAGTCAGCATTTTCAGAATACGTTGTGAATGTCTGGGATTTGTATTCTCGTGTGATACGCCAATAGCTAAGTCATGAATGCGTTGTGAATGTCTTGGATTTGTTGAATTCTTGTTGCATGATTACAAATGAAGTCAACGGGTAGGAGTAGTTCACTAGAACAGTCCAAAGTATTCCTATAAAATATCTAAAACGGGAGGGTTCTAGAAAGTTTTCTAGAATCCTCCAAGAATCTGTATAATCTATATACACTTGGGCTTGGGCCTACTCCATTTGAGCTTAGTTTTGGACTTCTTAACCTTCCAACCCAAGGAAACTGGCAAAGGGTTGGGCAAAAACTGGCGAACCGTGACATTCGGGTATATATCACTTCATACGTATTACTTCATATTTCTCGAATTTCAACTGCTACGTAGTTGATTTTACAATGTTTGCTTTTATGCGTGGATTTCAGAAATTGGACGATGCAGATGTTAGACTTGCGGATTACTTTGATGTAATCGCAAGCAGGAGGTCTCGTCACTGCAATACTGCTCCAGACGAAAAAAATCGACCACTGTTCGCTGCGAAAGATATTAAATATTTCTACCTTGATAAGTGTCCACGAATATTTCCCCAAGAGAGGTACTACTTTTCTTGTAATTTTGATACGTCATATATATATGTTTCATAATTAATTTTAGTTCTGAAGTTAAAAAGTACGTGTAATTGGTTGGTTTCAAGGATAATCTTGTTAGTCACACTGCAACAATGATGAAGTGTTTACTATCCGGGCCAAAATACGATGGCAAATATCTTCGAGCCCTTCTTAGGAACAAACTTGAAGAAACAAAATTGCACGATACGTTCACAAATATCGTGATTCCCACATTCGATATCAAGAAGATGACGCATACTATCTTCTCCAGCTTCGAGGTTTGTGTGTTTTCCACACTGCTTTTATTTGTCTTTATATATATATATATATATATATATATATATATATATATATATATATATATATATATATATATATATATATATATATATATATATATATATATATATATATATATATATATATATATATATATATATATATATATATATATATATATATATATATATATATATATATATATATATATATATATATATATATATATATATATATATATATATATATATATATATATATCATACTTATATTTATTAATGTCACGTTTTATTTTATTGTTACTTTAAAACAAAAGATTCAAACGGGGAGTCTACAAAACACAACCTCATTGATGGCGGTATAGCTGCTAATGATCCGATAAATATCTCAAAACTTTCCATATATTTTTTTAGATTTTTCCTATGCAAGTCGAAATTCAAGAACATATAACTAATATATTCTTTGTTCTCGGTTACCATTGCAGAGCTTGATTGCAATAGGTGAAATAAGACAGAAGAAGAAAAAAGGCCAGCTTCTGGTTTTGTCTCTCGGAACTGGTTCGGCACATATTCGTAGATATGATGCCAAAAAAGCATCAAAGTGGAGTAGTATTAGATGGTTGAAAAATCACAAGTCGAAAGCCTTGCTGGAAGTAATTTTTCGAGCTATACAAGACATTACTGATCGATACAGTTCTATTTTTGCTGAAGACCTTCACTCTAGTGGACATTTTCTGAGGATCCAGGTACGCAATTCTTTTCCCGTTCAATCAAATATTTCAATCTATTCACATGTAATACATATAATATAATTCAAACCTGTTCAAAGTGGAGTTATAAATATAATTTTCAGGACAAGACGATAGTGGGAATAACATCTTCTGTGGATGTTGCCACAAAGAAGACTTTGAAGGATCTCGTCAAAGTTGGAGAGAAGTTGCTGAAAAAGCCTATTTCAACACCAAACTTGCACACTCAAGACTATGTTCCCTCTACTAAAGAAACAAACGAGGAGGCACTTATTAGGTTAGCAAAAATACTTTCCAAAGAGACGTGGTTACGTGGGGATCTTGCCAAGACAAAAGAATTGTCAGATTCGACCAAGCAGCTCGAACATTCGGGGATACATTATATTTTCTTCTTTTCTTTTCTTTTTTTCCTTCTTTTTCTTGGAAAGTTCTCTATTTGTGTTCCTCCATAAATATTTTCACTATTCAATAAAATTTATTTTTCTAGTTCTATGTCCAATTTTCTTTTACAGTTCCATCTAATTCGACTCTGTAAGTGATTCAATATCCTCAAATTCCATTTATCGACCAACTAATATTCGCAAGACTTATACATGTTAATTCTAATCAACTCTGTAAGAGACTTGAGGCTGAATCAAAATTCATAATCGCTACGTACTATCACGTTTATTTGCAAATTAAATAATTAATCACCTCAATGTGAAGTTTGATCTGCTTTAGATGCTTTCAATTTATCTAGTTGCTTCCGGAGATAGGCCTGCTTCAGTTTCTCTCTTCGAGCAGTTGCTTGCTCTTGCCTGCGCATTTTGAGCTCCGACACCTTTTCCCTCGCTTCATTTGCCTCTTCATGAACCTCCCTGCGAACGGAATCAATAAACCAAATAAAAATTAGTTTCACATGATATCACAACAGAAGAGTCAATGGCTTTCAAATACATATGAATATGGCATCTAATGGAAAATTCCCACACAAGTCAACCGGATATAGATAATATGTTCATCTTATTTCTAATCGGTTTTTCCTTTTTCCAACGATTCTGGTAACAGAGTCTCCCCAACTAAAAACTAATCCAGACATCAAATCATATAAAGAAGGAGCACACAATGAAGAAACAGCACACAGAAGGCAGAGAGCACCGAAGAACTTACTGTACAAAGTGCTTATGTTGACTCCTGTCAACTGTAGCAGATGTTTTCCCAAGCCCAGCAGCTTTCGTATCGTTTGACACAAAATCATCGCCACCACCATCACCATGAATATCTTGGGCTTGTCGTGGAGAAGTATCAACCCTTTGAGGGCTCCGTGACTCGTCCTTCTCTAGACCCTTCCGAAAGAAATCAACACAGTACTTCTCACTATCTTCTTCGTCAGAAAGTTCTCCCCTAACAAGTTTTTCATATAATTCTGCTTTCCTCTCCAATGCAGCATAGCTTGCTGATCCATCCTTGACGGCTTTTAGTTCAAGTTTATCCCTGAAAAAAAAAGATACGACAGTGTAAATAACCAATAAATCAAGAGCAGCCCTCGGAGGCTGTTAGTTCATACTTTCACTTAAAATAACCAATGGCAAGTCCGAGACAGTTTTATATCATAACTTCATTCAAAGCAAGAACATGAGGTCATAAATTCAGAAATTGATTTTCAGTCAGACAAAGTTGCATCTTGCAGTTATGAATTTATCGCTAGAAATGCCGTGCAATCAAAATTCTGAAACATACATTACGCTTAAACTAATCACAGCATAACCGAGAGCCACATTCATAATGAACACAAAACTCACAGAGGCAGAAGAATAATTAGCCTCATCACATTCTCTTCAGTAGATGTAGGTTAGAAATCACCAATCAATGAAACCCTAGAACCCTAATCACACGCCCCAAAATAAAACACATGATAATCGCCACCGGGAATAAATTCCAATCAATAAAACGTAATTGAATAAGGAAAATGAACAGATTGACGAACTTGGCAGCACGGGCGTCGACGCCGGAGTTTTTAGGGGCGAAAGAATCTTGTCCTGAAATAATCTTCTTGGCGCGGTGGACCTCGAGATGTTGGGCGTATTGACGGTCGGCGGAGTTAATTGGCTCTTTGGGGTGGCGCTTGGACTCCTCCTGGGACATGTACAGCTGGGCCTTGAGCTCGAGGATGGAGGAAGCACCAACTCCTTCGATCGATCGCTGCTTGCGTGGCATGATGGTTGACTCCGTCAGCCATCCTAACGATTCCACCCCTCTCTTCCTCGCCGCCCCCTTTGATTCTTCTCCGGCCATCCTCTCTCTCTCTCTCTCTCTCTCTCTCTCTCTCTCTTCTCTCTTCTCTCTTCTCTCTTCTCTCTCTGTATGTAGATTGTCGGGGTGTGTTTGGGAAATATGAGGTTTTCGAGGACTGGATTATAAGTTGATTTTTGAACCGGGCGTACCCGATAATCTTCAAATGAGCGTAAATTAACGTAACGTGGTAAATTTCAATTTCAATTTTTGTTTTCTTTTTTTTTTTTTATAATTTCAATTTCAATTTCAATTTCAATTAATAATACATATGATTTTTCATATATATTTTGTAGATTATTAATGTGAATTACCATTAATATCCTTCAATTTTCTGTTGACACATTTTTGCATACCAAGTTATTTTTAGATCACTATCCTTAATTTTTTGGATGGAATGGTTAACTATGCCTCGTTTGATCGGAATGATTAAACTAAATAATTGAACTTTGTTTGATTTCGTTATCACCAATAATCGGCTAGATCAGCCCACAAAAATTAGGTTATCATTATTTATCTTACCATCTAGATATGTTTTTCAATGGGTCATCGAAGGTACTTTACAACCAATCGAGGCCTTAGGTTTTTGCATAACAAAAATTTCAAGTACGCAAGGAAAAATCACAAAAACACTGAAAAAATTATGGCAGGAAATAAATAGTAATGAACCAGAAAGGAGATAAATCTTAATAACTGTCTAAAAAAAAACCATAGAACTGAGAATAATCCTCTAAATCAAAATTCCAATGTATGTGTCCTAGGTCAACAAAATGGTCTGTGTTCAGCAAAACTAGTAAAGATTGTTCATCTTTTTCTCTAGAGCACACACACAAATGCAGCGATTCTCACCCTCGAATAACAACACGAAACTGTTTACATAAACAAGTTGGGCTTCGTTGCTTTGTATGTGGTCTTGAGCTTCCTCGTTGGTGGCCTGACCTTGTGGAACACCAAAGGGAACTTAATCTTGGAGTTATGGAATTGTTTGGTGCTCTCCCTCTTGCAAAGCTTAGCTGGAATGGTGGCGGTTTTGATGATTTGGATGCAGTGGTAACGGACCCTGTGACGAGAAGCCATCTCAGTGTACATATGCTCGACAGCACCGTTCAACGTTGTATCACGGTACTCCTTGTACATGTTGTGGTAACCAGTTCTACTTTGATACCTCAGCCAGATACCATAGTTCTTGATTGTGGTTGGGTTTTTCTCAAAAATCTACAAGCAGACAGGAAAAAAAAATCAATATCGATCAAAGACATTGAAATGAGTGAATCTTAAATAAACCCAACATATGAAAAATATGAACTTTGAACACTGATACAAGGAGAAACACAAAGAATAAGGTTCATAGACGCAAACTTCTCTAATCTCATGGTCATGCCCCTGAAAACAACATGTTACGAGTCTAAATTTTACTATGGTGTAATTGAAAACCTTTGCAACGACCATTTGTGCAAGAGTGGGAAAATACGACTGACAGCAGGCTAATTGGTTTAGCCACCATCATTCCCTTGATAGGCAAAATATGACGACATACTTAAAGCTTCTGTTCACATGGTATAAAATCATGTTTAAGTGAATAATGGACGACTAGATCAAAAAGCACAACTACATGCACTAAAACCGAATATAAAGACAAGTATAACCAAACACGACAAATGCAACAGCTTCCGTCTTCCAATATATGACATCAACAAACTTTTACGACTGCAGTAGCGCTCTATCCATCTATCCAAATGCTAATTTCAATAGCAGCTCAATCCAAAAATAAAAAATAGACAGGATAAACAAAGTACGTAATCGCAAAGCAATGCAATTCAGAATTAGGAACACTTTGAGATGATCTTGCAGTATATATCGATTACCACAAATGATTGAATAATGGGATGAGATCATGTACCTCATTGATAGCAAGAATCTGGCCATTGCTCTTTTTGACCTTCTTAAGCTTCCTCAAAAAGTACCTACATAAGAAACACCAATTGAAACACACTTAGGTTAAATTTGGACTTGTTAAATTTGTGTAAAAGGTATGATCTTCCAATAGTTTTAAGGATGGCAATACCAGAATTTGGACTTGGCGCGGACTTCATTGGTGGCCCAAAGTTTCATACGGTAGATCTTCGGGTGTTCCTCGGTCTCCGTCGGCAGAGCTCTGCCCACCACCTGGTACTGATGGATCTGCACAACGTTTCAGACCTAATTTTTAGCAATGTAGATAGAGTAAAATGCTGGAAATGTAGTGAAAATATCGACGGAGCGTACCCTGTATGTAACCATTTCCGACGGTAGTCCGAAATTCTCTTCTCTCTCTCTCTCTCCCGGAGCGTGGAGTGTGGGCAGATGAAAGACAGAGAGATGCGTGTGTTTAGGGTTTTGTGAATTGGAAAATTGAGAAACCCTAGTTTGTGATGGGCTTCGGTTTACCCCCTTTTCTTATTATTTGGGCTTTCGTCTTTAACCAATAACACGATTGGGTTGCTGGTCTCGAACAAGTTTATATTATTATTATGTGGGCTGGACCCACATTTGTGACTTGAGCTTTGCTAATTTTTATTTAATTTAATGAGGAAAATTATTTATATTTTGAAGTGACTTTTAAAATAAATTACTCTCAATTTTTTCTTAGCAATATCATCTTACAAATATAAAGATATTTTTTTATTTTTTGCTTTTTTCTCCGTTTCATAATTTATTACGCTTGCGTTATATCATTCTAACAATAATATTCCAACATATATTTCCAAAATTCATTCAAGTAAGATAGAGTCACGAATCAGTAACAATTTCTTACCGAGCACCCGGACCGTGTTTTCAAAACATGCTAAAAAATATAATTATATAAATACCAATTTATTGAACCAATGACCAAATCCTCATACAGTGATGAAAAAACCAGAAATATAAAATAATTACAATAGACCAAATTCATTCGGTTGGAGAATGTACAAACTTGAAGATTCACCAAGAATGAGTCACCCTTGTCACACCAAGAGTAACAGCAAGAGCAGCTAGAATAGCCTGCAATTTGTTCATAAGCACACGTCAGTATATTTTATGAATTTTATCCAATGTTTGCGAAACCTAAGCAAGTAAGTGTAAACGGCTCGAAATCAAGTATATATTCATTCCGATCCCAAAATCCAGGAATATATCAAATATAGCCAAAATACACTAATATGAGTAAGAGATCTATAAACATCAACTATCATGGTGGTGATATTGTACACTTGATTCAATTAGTGACGCAGTCCAGCATATGAATCCCGCTGAGTTCCCCTACCATTTCATGTCTAAAATTAAATCAATATACGGATGAAACTAATCCAGAATGTGAAACATAAACGAAAATACTTATTAAACCGGTCAAAAGAATACTAGTTAGAGAACATATGATCCAAAGAGGAATTGTCCGATGTTACAAAGCTCTAAACATGAGTATTGAGTACCAATCAATATCATTGAACTGGAAAAAAAAAAAACATTTTAATGATAGCTTCAAAACATCATAATGAAAATTTTCAAATATAAAGACAAATTTATGCAAAATTAAACAAATCCTTCAATTTCGGGAACACTTAAATACTGCATACGGAATACTAAAAGGGATCATTAAAAGACACTTACAGCTATAGAGCATGCAACGAGTCCAGGCTTCTCTCTGTAATCCAAACGAGCACATAACAGCAGAAAAGCTCCAATGTACCAAGGAATCGCACCCATAAAGAAGCCAACGATAAACCTTTCAACAAAGTTAAGTAAAATCAATCAACATGACCAAATCACATTTAACAAAATTAAAGTATAAGATCCCACTCAAGTTCTAAAATAAACGGCACCAACACAAACCTTTACCACAAGTGTAGCACCATTTTTTTTTAATAAAGAAATTACAGCAAATGTCAAAAGGTTAAAATTCAACTATCAACATTTTAAAAATATTGCGTTCAGCTAAAATTCGTTACCAACTCCCTGCGATATGTAAATAATCAAGATTCATGCAAAGAGGTTTTCTAAAATCAATCGACATTTCTGTATAAAGAGTATCGCAGTTCAAACGATAACTTACAAGAACCATCCAAGGCCCACACCGCAACAAGGGAGCCTCTCCTCTCTATAAGGTCTTCCTTCAACGATAGTATAAGCTGGAACAACCACGGAAGATAAAAAAAAAAAAAAAGAAAAAAAAAATAAGGTTAAAAGGATAGTAACAATTGTAAACCAGCAGCTAATTTTCATTTAATTTAAAAAGTTACTGTGAATTGCTATTCTTCTTGCACCCTTGTACAAAATGTCTAAAGCACTATCAATGACTTTATTCCTGCCATGGCAGGCCGACCTGCCTAATAATTTACCTCGATCCCGATCAGTTACTATATTTTTTCATCCACCAAAAACGAACCATCCAACTAAATCGGTGACCAACATATATTCTAAATACATGGTACAGTGGTACTATATCTGCCTAAAGTGAAATTGTTATGAGCAATTCATTTTTACAAGACGAACAACACCAGATTCGTTCCGAATTCCCAATTAAAAACAACGACCCTCGTGCATTATATATTCCCAATTAAAAACAACCTACCCAACGTTCTCTAGAACATAATCATAAAATTGTGAATACGATCCAAATAATCAATTTCTAAAAATTGAAGCAATATACCCAAAGGAATGATCTCGAAAAAAATCGTAAACAATAAAGGAAATAGGAATACTTGGAAGGGCTTGAAATCCAGGAGGATAGTACATCGGTGGAGGGCCGGAAAAGGCAGGAGGAGGCACGGGCTGAGGGATGCCCATAACTAGATGAGACGGCGGCGGAGGCTGAGGTTGATAATTGGCCACGCCTTGAAAAGTACCATAATAATAATTGGGCGGCGGATGCGAAGAATGTTCGCCGGCGGCGACCGAAACGCCCCTGGTCTTCCCTCCGCCTTCTTCACTCATTTTCCACCGATTAATAATCGACGATAGGATCGTGGTATTAGGGTTCCGGCTTCGCTTATTGCTCCCTTTCAGATGATCTCTTGCTGGAAGCCTTACCCTTGCCGCGTTGTTCTTCGGTGGCTCTCTTCTTTATTATTTTTTTTTTATTACTTTTTCTTTGTCTGACTTCCTCCCAAATCCCACTTGTGTATAGGAAAAGTCATACCAGATTAAAAATGGTATCTACATAAGAATTCCAATACCTTTTAAATTCCAATTTTACTTTAATATAATTATAGATATAAAAATTTCAATAAAACAATAGTTTTAGAAGACTTGACAAACATTGTTATATCATCATAAATCATAATAAATACATAACAATCTGATACAAAAGTTTGTAGAGAAGGCCAATTAGAAAGAAAAAAAAGAAAGAAAGAAAAGGAGTTACTACTCAATAACTAGGCTACCTTCGAAGCCAGACAAATTCTGAATAATCGTATGCTACATTGATTGTACGATCTCAAGTAAGGAAGAAAATTAGATACTTCGGTGCTTTCAGTGAGATCCGTGACGATAAGCTTTGCCTTTTCGGCCAGCGCAAGAAAATAATTTAAAGTGTCGATATTACGAACCACGGAAGCAATATATGCAACAGGGCCACTAGCATTTGGATGTTCGTGCGTCAAAAGACCGGTCAAAACTCGTACGAGGTGAGGAAGGCATGATGGATTGTAAATAATATCAGCTCCTAAACTGCAGAAAATAGAGTAAATGATTATTTCATAATATTTCTTTACAGAATCAACGATATTTTGATACTTGGTTACGTCTATTTATGCAGTACTTACATTACGTCGGGAGCAAAGCTACAGAGATTATCCTCTGATGCAGATTCCCATGGCAAACAAACGCAATGCACCTAAAATAAACAAAGAAATCGTGATTTTCAAGGCCTTGAAGAAGAATAACAAAATCAGAAAATATATATAATTAATCAGAGAGACACACGGAAAGTGTTACTGTGACTAACCATATCGTGATTTTCGAGGCTGTCTGATTTGATATTTCCTGTGCTCAGGTGGTTCAGTTCCAAGTTAACCTTCATATTTGCTAACGTCGATAGGTCGCCGTCACTTAATATCACCTGCATCATCATCAAAATCATTCAGGGAAGGCCACTTCATTAAGTTATGTATACACTATGCAGACGCGTACGTTAGATGCTTTCACATAGGATAGACAGATGCCAACCAATCCAACTCCCGAGCCAACCTGTTGACACGTAAGAAAATCATAATTCGAGTAGATTCAATAACTCAACAGCCCACAAAATTAGCAATTCCGTAAGTAAAATGCATTATCTCACCTCAAAGCAACGTTTATTTGCGAATAGTTCTGGGAAAGAAAGTATAAATTCCGACAGGAAAAGACTTGACGGCCAAATAGAGCACCTACATCAACATTTACATATGAAGACTTGATGCGCCATAATATGCAATCAAAGATGTCGAGTTTCTCACTCATGAAATTTTAGAGAAAACGAAAAACAGAGAGTCCAGTGAATTATATGCTCAATGTGCATTCGTTTTTCAATATAATAAAATGCTGGTAGAATACATTACCCAGTATCACCTTCTAGCATGTTGACTGAACATTGAAGCTGAACCTCTAATTTTCCGGACTTTGGACAACTTACGGTTCCATACGACTCTACACATGTATCAAAATAGTAAGAAGAAAATACTATGATAATATGAACTGCGAATACTTTCGAAAATAATGTGTGCACGAAATCAGTCAGGAACCGTAAAAAGTTACCGTTAGGGAAAAGAAACGAGATTGTTTTCAAGACTCTCGAGTTCGCTTTACTGGCATCATCATCCTAACCAACATAGAAATAGATTTAAACTCAGCAAAACAGAGAAGAATTTGGACAGTTAAACTAGGGTTTTATATCACTACCTGTAATGAAATCATATAGGAAGCGTACTGTTCGTACAATTCATCCAAAACAACGCCGCCACTCGATTCGATTTCCATAATAAATTTCTTGAGAAATCTTTTCAAATAAGCACCCTTCCACTTCACATCCTGAAGAAAAAACCCCCAATTTAGGTTTTTACCAAAAATCTTCCCCCTTTTTCATTGGTTTATTATTGACTACGAGAAAGAAGAATACTTACTGATTTCGCAATACAGTGGTGCCATATGCACTTCTGTACGCTCTCTGTAATGTAACCTCCGCCAAAATCCCTATTCGAAAAAAGAAATTCATATAAATAACCTGGATTTGTATTATGTCGAAGAAGGAACTAATGAATAATGAATTACCTGGCGAAGGAGATAACGACGTCGGGTGGCTCCAAAGCGAGAAATGCAGAGACCATATGCAGGTACGAAGGGGCGGAGATGCCGAGTTCTTCTTCCGCCGCCATTAAACAAACGGTCGAATTTTCATATGATTTTTTTTTCTTCTTTCTCGAGTTCAAAACATTATTTACTGAAACAATAATAGTAATTAAATAAAGCAAAAATAACATATGGATTAGCGTATATAACAAACGCCGTTACTTGTTAACGGAACTGGAGATTCGTACACACTTTAAAAAATTACAATTCAAGTCCTTATAATATTTTCTTTTTGCACTTTGAGATTAGAAAAAGGAAAAAGAAACCAAACAGTCAAAACCCCTATTCCTGATACATTATCCGCGTAAAAAGCTTGGAGTAATCCCCCTTCATTTTCCATCGACGGCGAGGGTTTCGGAGTTTGGCCGCATTCTAAACATCGGAAACTAGGTTACGCTCTCATCATTTCAATTGATTTTCTTTGTTTTTATTGTGTAATTTCATGCTTCTTACTGCTGCTTGTTTTTTCCGTTCATTATGTGAAAAATATTGCATTTTTTTTTTTCTTTGGGTGAATTTCTTGCGTTTGGTGGAGCTACTGTGACTGTTACAAGCTGAATGTATAGACAGGGAAGATGATTAAGAATATGAGAGTTGGAATTTACCTAATTTTGAAACCTCCCAAACTGAAAATACACGAAACGTCGAATGGGTTCGTAACACATTGATTAAATTGGGAGTTAGAGAAGATAGCGGAACAAAGGAGAACCGAGTGAACAAGATTAAGCAAAAATATGTCTGCTTTCTGCATTCACTTTGTACCCCTTTTCGTCATGTTAATTTTCAGGCAAATGTCTGGTAGTACCGACATTATACGATTGCCTACGCACGTATGGAAGTACTCTGGTACTCCTTATATATTGTTTGTTTTAAAATGGCAAAATTGCATTTTAATTTCTTGTTAATGACCATCTCATTTGCCTGTGTTGTCAGAATCGATTTTCTTTGTATATTATGATATGTATGTTAAAAGATAAATGATCGTGCCCTCTGCTCTATGAGAATTATACGAAATGATTTCATTTTATTTAATTCAAATATCTTGCAAACCGAGGAAGCTGTTGGTATTGGTTGTTCATACAATTAGATAATGTAGTTTGCTGGGCTAAAATTACGCCACGATTGGCATCAATTATTAGTTATTATGGTTTAAATATCAATCTTTGATTTGGTTTGTAACAATGGTGCAGATGTTTGCAGTTCTTCTTTAACTAGCTGTGGGATTATGAAGTAAGCCATTTGTCAAGATGAGTAGCTTTTCTATAACTGCCAGCCAGCTTGCTAGTTCACCTACCGCATTTCCGGCCCAGGCTTTCAAACTTAAAAAGACATATATACCCTCGTCAATTTTTTTGGGAACAAAACTTCCTAAGATCCCTCTGAAACTGACCTCTGCTACATATAAGTACCAGCAAGCTGCAACTGTCTGTTTGTTTGGTGGTAAGGGAAAAGCAGGGAGTGAAAATGAGGTAAATTAGTCGGTGAACAATGTATTATGTATCTTATCCATGTATCATAAATGAAATTTTGACTTAGGTTTGTTCACACTTAATGTTGGATCTTAGTCATTGATTTTCCGACCCTTATGTTGATTTGTTTTGGGTTGTCTTGATTGTTTTGGGAACATTGGTCAATCAGTTGCTCAAGAATCAGAATCATTTGACATTTCTTTCGTCTCTTTTGCATCCATTATGTAATAAAAGCTCCTGGATTGGTTTGTCTTTTGAAATGTGAGTTCACTTGTTACTTATTCGTACCAGGCTTCTCCATGGAAAGCTCTTGAAAATGCCATGGGCAAGTTCAAAAAGGATCAGTCGATCGAGGATCTGCTGAAGCAGCAGATTCAGAAACAAGAGTACTATGATGATGGAGGTAGTGGTGGCAACCCTCCAGGTGGCGGGGGCGGTGATGGCGGCGGTAGTGGTTCCGGTGAGCCTGAGGATGAAAGTCTTTCCGGAATGTGGGATGAGTTCGTACAAGTGATTCTTGGAACTCTCGGCTTTGTATTTCTGGTACTCTCTCTCTCTCTCTTTCTCTACATAGAATTCTTTTCAAGTGTAATTCGTTCATGTTTATGTATATTAACTCGGAAGTTATTTTTGTTTGATTTCAGTACTTCTACATCATTGAAGGAGAGGAAATCACTGTGATAGTGAAAGACTTTCTAAAGTTTGTGTTTAAAAGACAAAAGAGTATACGTCTGAGACGTCTCATGGACCAATGGAAGAGGTTCTTCCAGAAGATGAAAGAGAAGCCAGAGTATGACCCTTATTGGTTGGAGCGTGAAATATTCAATACGAATACGGTTTACGACAGCCCTCTCAAGTACAAATTGGTCCTCCACGCTCTCGAGGCTATCGAGTCGAGATCTGATGATGAGTGATGATATCGAATTTGTTTTAAGTTCTCAATTTCAAGATAATTTTGCTATAACATATATATGGGCTATGATAGCGTTGTAGTTAATTTGCTCGGCAGATGTTTGACTTTTTTTTCCATGAAAGGGCCTAGTATTAGACGAAATGAGTTCATTTATGCCATTTTTTAACTGGTGGTTCTCTCAGACAATGGGTTTTTTGGAAATTTAAAAAAAAAAAATGGCGGAATTTGGATTCAGTAACGAGGCACTTTCAGTTTGTTTAAGGGTATATGTGATATGTCAAGAGAGAAATGCTCGTTCGTCCTTAATTTCGATTCGTTTTCTTAATCGAAATACTTGTGTGGAACTTTGATGATTGTGAGGAGGAGACTCAGCTTTATATGTACATACAACATATCCAATTGAAATGCATATCTGTATTTGGCGCCAATTGATTTGCTAATAACTTGATTAGTTCATCTCACTCCCATGGCAGAAACCAAAACAAAATGATTTTTGGTTAATTACAGTAACCAAAAATTGTGAACTAAAGGAAATAAAAACTCAGAAAGAATACAGATATTGCAAAACTTAACTAGTAATGCAATTCGGTTACAATTACTACAATTAGTAATATTGTCGTCTGAAGAGTCCCAACCAAACCGAAATAACTGAAAAACCAAAATTGGCCGGCTCACTATATATACATGGGTACGAGTTCTTCGGAGGAGATTTGAGGAACTAATAACAGTCCTAAAAAAATAACAAAAATCACCTACAAAATGTTTCGCAGGTCATGCTGAAGTAAGACCGACGTAAGCAGCAAATATGACCAACACAGATGCTACAACATATGCAGCACCAACAATTACTGGTTCTTTAATTCCACATAACTCGAGGTGGTGATGGAAGGGCGCCATTCTAAAAAATCTGTATCCCCTTCGTCGAAAATATTTCGTTGCCTTGAACAAGGATACCTGAAAAGAATGTTACAGCACAAGGCAAATCTTGAATAAAAATATTAACGGAATATAATTTCAAATAACAGCATTGTGGAATACAGAAACATACCTGTATGATGACTGAAAGTGCTTCCAAAACAAATATTCCCGATGAAATGAACAATGGGAAGAACATTCCTGTACAAGAAGCCATGGCAGCAAGGGCCCCACCTAAAGCCAAAGCTCCGGTGTCACCCATAAATATAGAAGCCCTATACCGGTTATGAAAAAGAAAACCAACACAAGCTCCAGCCATCGATGCTCCAAATACAGAAAGATCTGATATTGATTGCGCTATTAGAAAACAAAATTGCATACAATAATAGTTTTAATTTTAGTATTGGAACATTAAGACCATACAGAAGTAAAAGATTACTAAACTACCAGAACATATAGGAAGAACCACGACCGACATTCCGATAAATGCCAAAGCAGCAGTGCCGGCAGCCAATCCGTCAAGCCCATCAGTTAAGTTAATACCATTTGCCATGGAAACAAAACAGAATGAAGTCAAGACCGGGTAAAATTTTCCGATGGAAACAAGGCCCAATGGTGCTGGTAAAGGAACCACCCTTTTCCTGAAATAGAAATAAAATTTTAACGTGTAAGTAATGTAGCAAGTCATTAGTCACTACTCAAACTGTCTGATTTCTAAGAGAGAGAAAACGCGCTAAGTCTTGCTTAATTTGACAATTGAAGACTGTATAGCACAATATGTTGACAGGTTGGTCAAATTTAGAATGGTGGCTGACATCTCGCGACAGTACCATTATAAGCATAGATATTGTTAGTTACCCTTAAGAAAAGGTTGATCAAATTAGTTACTAGAAGATATACATGCTGTAGGGCGTTGTTATGTTTGTCGTGTACAACCAATACGAGAACCACATCCCAACAGCTACCTGAGCAAACATAAACAACTTCAAATTAGAGCTCCGAAAAAAATAAAAAAAATAAAAAAACGAAACAGCAAAACTGAAATTGAGCTTCACCTCCAACAAAACTCTCATCCAACCAGGTAAGCCGACATTATTATTGTTGATGCTCAAGATATCATCCAGTAGACCAATTGCAGCAAATGCAATAGTTGATAATACTGCACCAGAAACTTCAGCGGACGCGAAATTCAATACAAACTGTGCAACAATTAGACCGATTGGTATGAAATACAATCCACCCATTGTAGGCGTTCCTTTTTTGGGAGAGTGTTGACTGGGTGCCTCTCTCCTAGCTATTGCCCGAAGCTTCAATATACGGAATAACGGGACACAAATATAGCCAACACAAGACACTAAAAGTACGGATATCAGAAACGGTCTCATCAAGTGGAATGGTGCTAGAGGCAATCTCACAATTCGCCACGCACACTGATCCACGAGAAAAAGAATGAACGTTGAGAACACCACAAGACCAACATTGTTCATAATTCCGTAAATAGTCCTGCAAGTCAAAAGTGTCGAAATTACCAGTGTTACTACAGCCACTAACTAAATTCAACCTTGAACAAAGTCAGTTACTGTAAGCGAGCTTACTTTCTTTTCGTTCGTGTTCTGCCGAGCGTCGCAAGCCTGTGTGCAGTCACGGTTATGGAGTCTTCGGATGTATGCATTCGCTCTTTTGGGGTGGGTAAATCGATATCTGTAATCGGCTGTAGCATGATTTCCCCATCACTGTCATCACTTGAAGAATACATAAATTCAAACGGTCGATTATTATTATCACCCCAGTCATCGAGTGACGAAAAATCCTGCAAACGAAGAACAAGATGAATCCAAAACAAAACGGAATGCCAATTACCCGTGCTTAATTTAATCATCAACAAAAAGGTACAAATTAATGCAAAGAAACGAAGTAATACATCATCCATGGCACAAACTCGAAGCACTCCTCCACGACGGAATCGAAACACATGTCTTCGAACTCGTGATTCAAATAACTATCGGAAAAAAAAAAAACCTGAGAATTAATTAGTTTCTTCTGAAAACAATAAAAATTAGATACGCGCAAAATCAATTGAGTCATTTACCTTGCGATCAAAATAAGAAAATCTACTATTTATACACCGGAAATCGAACGAAACGCGCGATTTTAGGGGATTCGAGCGACAGAAACTATGTACGACATGATTGAGATTTCTACTAGTTGTGGTACATGAAGCATGAGATTGCATGACTGTGGGAGAACAGCAGCAGTAGTCCATCACCAGCTAAGGTGTGTGAGAAGACGCACGCATTTGAGTGAGAATTTTTTTTGTTGCAGAAGCATATTCTAGAGAGAGAAATGTTTTGAAGGGACTTCGAAATCTACGAATGTTTTTACCCTTGCGAGGATGGACGCGCCTCCTCTGCGCGTGACAAAAGAAGACGGGGCATTACCGGGTCGAAGTTATTTGACCCTTCAGAGCGGTGAATAGCCCAACAACATTATTTGAATTTTATTTCCTTTTATTACAGTGTTCACTTCCACACAAATTAAGATTGATATTTTGTTGCCTCTTTTTTATTTGAGAATTAATCTCTGAAATAATTTATGTGTAGGAAAAATAAAATTGAAATCAACTTTATTAATATATTATCGAAATTATAATATAACTAAAATTAATATAGTATCATATTATAAATTTTATAATTGAAATAATAAAAACGAATTTTTGAAAGAGAAATCATGAATAATACCATATGACATGTTTCATATTCCAAATATATATATATATATAGTAGAACTGGGTCAATTGGCACATGATAACTTGCTCCAACCGTTTAGCCATACCTTACGGAACACAACAGTTATAACTTATATATACGCATAGTTGTACTTTTGACCACAGTCGAAAATCGAAAGGAAGCAGCAAATATCACGCATTACACAAAAAAACCCCACAGATGTTAGACATAATATTACATAATTGACACCATGGTATACTGATGTTACAAAAAGCAATCAGATATAGAAAAGTTTTTTTTTTTTTTTTAAGGTTGTCTTCAATTGGTGGTAGCCAAAGGGCGTCCCCTGCCCATCGTAAATCCTTTGGTTCCATCTGGCATTTTCGGGCCTGGTGGCGGCTTTGATGGTTCAACCCCATGACTCGTAAATCCATGTCCTGAAAAAATAATACAATATTCGGTTTTTAAAACAAGGATTTAAACAAAGTAAAAAAAAAAGAATGTTGGCGAAAAAATCGTAATAGAATTAATTACCATGTCCATTTGGACCGTGGTACTGCTGTCTCCTTCCACGTCCTCTGTTTCGACCTTTCTGCCCATTCTTCTCTTTAGCCAAATGCACCTCGTTTTTCTCTCTCGTTAAATGATCCGCATCCTAATTACAATTTCGATTGAATAAACATCATCTTATATTCAAACTTTTCTATAATATAATTGCAGTTTCTTTACAATAATATTATCCATTTTATACGTAATTTATGGAGCAAAGGATGATTTTATAAGTACCTCCTCATTATGCAAATCATCATGGTGTTCAGTCGAGCAATGATTATCCTCTTTGACAGATGGGTCGAATGTTTGAACATTGCTAGCTTTCTCAGCCTCCGATTCCTTCCACATTTTTATCTTATGCCCCGGTTTCTAAGAGATCAAAAGACGAGAAATGGTCAGGCTCACTATTGTCACATACATTATGCTTTCCATTGCCAAAAGGAGATAAAAGAAGGCATTAGGAACAAATACCAATTTCTTGACAAACTTGACCCTTAAACCGTATCTCCAATCTTGTTCATTGTTTAAAGTTGCCACCTATTATGAATCACCACATAAGCAGAAAAAAGAAAGAAAATGAAAGAAAAAAACATTTGCGGATTTTTTATGCAATGGAACAACAGGGAGTGCACTTCACACTCACAGCTTTCTCCGCAGCCTCCAAATTGTCGTACTCCACAAGTGCATGAATCTTCATAAAAGCATGCATCTTCAAATAAAAAAGCAGGCAAACGTAACCCAATTAGAAACAACAGCACACACAAAACGTAAGAAAAGAGAGACGTACAAATCTATATTTTTACAACTGAACAGTTTACTGTGAATTCAATTGAAAAACGTCAAGTATTTTCCATGATATATCACAAGCATAAAGAGTGTTGTGACTAGTAGTAATTGGCCAGCTCAAGATTATTTTGTTCATATTGAAGAACTCTGCTACGTTCATATTAGGTAAAGCACGTAACGATAAGTAAATTTACCTTCCCGTTTATCAGCTTTTCTGCATCAGTGCACTTTTTTGGGTCTTTGGCATCATGTGGGTCCCGAACCGTAATTCTCTTAATGCTACCAGTCAGAAGTAACACGACTTTCAACAACTAGGAAATGACAGGTTAACAGCAAAAATGTATTTATAGATTAAATTGAAATGCATACTTTCCAGCTTCACCAAACACTCGACGAAGGTTCTCTACAGAATGATCCTCCGGCAAATTCTCAACCAATACAGTGCATGCCTAGAACACAACCAAGACTTCAAAAATTCTACTAACCTAACATGTAAAATAAAGATATAATCAGAATAACTTTTGAAAATATTACCATTGGATCCTTGATCTCGACCAGCTGAAGAGGATGAAGCCTTTTCACCCTTTTCCCATTAGAACTAACCACCTGCAGCAAACGGAAACAAACTGGCTAGTTATCTGGTCATTAAGGACAAAATTAAAGAATGGTGGTGGACAAAAATTTGTTAGAATCTGAGTAATTGTTATGAATTCAGTCACTTACAAGAACATCAGATTCCTTCAATGCAGAGACGATGAATGACATATCTCTTGTAAGTTTCTTCATTTTCCTGAAGGAAGCAATAACTCCTAAAGGAACTGCAACAATAGAGGGTTTCTTTTACACACAATGCATGATTATCAAAAAAACTTATATAATGAAAAAGAGGCAATTAAAACGAGCAGAAAATAAGGGGTCTAAAGCAAGATCACCCATCATCCGGACTTATCCTGATTCCTCTCTCACACAGACACAAGTATACACACACACACACACAAAGAATAAGTAAGTATAATATCCTGATACATGATATTCTAATAGGTATGTGGATTGGTTAAGGTAAAGAGTCGAACAAAGTTTAGCTCTCACCAAATCCTTCTACATTGTTTGTAACATACTTCATCAAAAACTTGTCATTCGGCAAATTTTCATCACTGAAGTAATACTCCACCTGCAACATAAAAAGTTCCGATAAGTTTAGGTGGACCAACTTAACAATCACACACTAAATTTTGGTTTAAAACAAAACCGCGGGATAACTATGCTGCAACAATTCCACCGTTATCAGAAACACCACAAAATATCAGAACAAGGTCAGCGGTGGAATATTAAATAAAATACCAAGGTAACATAGCCCATGTAACACGCTTCAACGATGACACCAAATTCAGCAGTAATTCGGCGGAACATGAAATAAAATTTGAAGTTTTTCTAACAACAAAATATAGGATAACCCACAAATCACAAAAACTCATCAAGGTGCATAGTTAAAATGTAATAAGATTTTAGAATTTTAAAGATCAGTTAGAAAATCCATTGGCACAATGAATTATTCAAGAAACCCAATAACAGCTACTCCCACAGTCCCACCCTAAATTTCCATTTAAGGGAGAAAGGAATCTTTTAAAAAATGCAGATTAAAAAAATTAAATCAATATGAAATACAAAACTAAAGTGAAGCAATTAAAAAGGAAACAGTTAGACCAAGTAACCTGCTCAAGTTAAAACTTAAAACCCTACTATCATCAGCTCAAAAAACCCAAGAACATCATCCATTAATCATTAATTGAACAACACAACAACTTCAATAACAAATGCATATTAACAATAACAAAATACCAAATCGATACCCCTAAAAGGCATCAAATCAATAAAATCGGCAAAAAGGAAAAAAAGTAAACGAGTTGCCTGCTTGATAATTTTGCGGCGGAGATCATCGGAGAGAGTGGGAGACTGTGTCTGGTCCGACGGCGGTGGGAGGTGAGATTCGGTGAGCTCAGGGGAACCGACGGGAGAGAAATCGGGATGATCGTCAACATGATCAATATCGTGATCGGACGGTGGAGATGAAGAGGTGGGAATTGGAATCTCATGCCCATGGTTTGGTTCCATTAAGAGGAGAGAGAGAGAGAGAGAGAGAGAGAGAGAGAGAGAGAAGGGGCGTCTATAATGGAGAATGGTAAATCCTCCCGCTCTTTTCTTCCCCTTTTCTTCTTTCTCTGGGAGAAATGATTTTCATCGAGGGGTCAAAATATATACAGTCCTCCTACTTCATGGTTGGGCCGCCGAACCGAGAAATTTTCAATTTCTTTTTCTTTTCCACAAATTTCTTTTTATTTTCTTTTCTTGTTTATTTTCAGTATTTTTTTCTTTATTTGATTTTGGCAATCTTTCATTCTAGTAATAGACGAAATGTAACCAGGTTTTTACATTTCACTTTTTACAAGTGTTTTAGTTAAACTTGGAATGCTAGAAAATAATTTTTCATTTTCCTTTACCATAAAAAATGTTTGGCCAACTTACGGTCATGCCAAATTACGAAAAAAAACCATTTATATCTGAGTAATTACAATCACTTCTCAACTACGAATTTTCTTACACGTTCATCCCGGTGTCAATTTTAGTTGAATCTTCTTGGTTATGTTGAATATTCTCCAATTTTTAATCATTAGTCTTACCTTCCAATGTACTAATATGCAAGCCTTCAATAAATGCATCATGATTTGGATACCTTGGTTTATACTATGCTACACCGGGTAAATCTTTACCATTAATATATACACAAACACACACACACCCACATTGGTGTGTGTAGATCCCGGTGTAAAAATTAGTAAAACAATGAGCCTTCCCTTTTTTCTTCTAAAAATTAGTAAAACAATCAAAATAATGCAGATAAACGAAACAGATAGCAACACGATATATCGTACACTACATCGGATCGATATTTATTCGAATACCGAATATATAATCTGAAAACTCATAGAAAGTGAAAGCATGTAATAGATGCAGTGCCACTACTAAGCTCATCAAGTAGAAAAAAAAAAGAGAAAATCGAGGTCCAAATTAAAAACAAAAGTTTCGAAACATAGACGAGCAAACACACAGCCATCACAATCCAAGGGCGTGAAGCATGATAGCATTTTGGGCGTGCATTCGGTTTTCAGCTTGGGGGAAGACAATGGAATTCGGGGCTTCTATAACGCCATCAGTAACCTCCACACCTCTCTCGGCAGGCAAACAATGCATAAAGTACGCTTTGGGACCCGCCAATTTCATCAGCTCCTCGTCCACCTATAAATATTAAATTTCTCAAAAATATAGAATTTGACTTTGCAGATATTACTGTATGAATATCTCTAGGAAATTGTCGCGTTGCGTACCTGGAATCCTTGAAAAACTTTACGGCGGTACTCAGCTTCTTCTTTCTGCCCCATGCTAGCCCAAACATCTGAATAGACAACGTCGGCTCCTTTTACGGCTTCTTTTGGATCAATAGTTATTTCTATTTTGCTCACTCCAGCCTTAATTGCATTCTTAGCTGTCCTTGCGTCCGGTTCAAAACCTCTAGGGCACGCGCAAACGAAGTGGAAAGGAATGACGGATGCCAACATCAGCCACGAATGCACAATATTGTTACCATCTCCAACGTACACAACCTGAATATTTCGCGAAAACATTGAATGTTTGTTACAATTTTTAAGGTGGGGAGTTGGATTGCAAGAAATTTCTGTAAAGAGAGGCTAACCTTTGTCCCCTCCAGTTGACCAACGTGTTCAATGATTGTCAGAGCGTCGGCCATAATCTGACAGGGATGGTTGAAGTCTGTCAAGCCGTTGATCACGGGAACAGATGCATACTTAGCAAGATCGAGAATGTCCTGCGAAATGGAAGGAGGGATGATGTAACGTTTGCAGTTAAAAGTTAAAACATAAGCAAGACTAGGTTAGTTGGTAAAAGTAAAAGCAACGAAGCTGACAAGGAACCTTATTTCAATTTATTGAACACGTAAAATGCGTCTAATGATTCAAGTCGACCAGGTTGAGAAATGGATAAACAATCAAGCCTGCTTGGTTCGTGAATTTAGCAGAAAGAATGTATTCTTAGGTTACGAACTCTAGAACATTTGAACCCATGTACTTGCCGCAGGACATATGTGGCCAATCCCATCAATTATCGATTTTTAAGAATGTAGATGTTTTATTACATAATCACAGCAAATGGATAGAGACAACTATGCTTCACTAGATTTCACTAGGAGACTATCCAAAGTCACAAACATCAGTTTCATATTATTATATACACAGACGTCATAAAATACATTATGACATATAGCGAGGAAAACAACTGAAATATCAGATCAAAATCTATGTTCAAAATCTATGTTCAAGTACAAGGAGCATAAAACGTATTAGAGGTTTCTCCAGTGGATATTATTTTTTATCCTCAATAACCTCCACATGCAGGTGTGTGTGTTTGTGTGTGTGTGTGTGTGTGTGTGTGTGTGTGTGTGTGTGTGTGTGTGTGTGTGTGTGTGTGAGTGAGAGTAAAAGCTTGACTTTGAACTCATGACAACAAAATAAAATAAAAATTATGGGGCAACCAAAATTGAAATGTCCTTAACTGAGAACTCACCGGCATACCTGATGAGCAAAAACCCGTGCCATAATGATATCATTATAGCCAGAAAGAACACGAGCAACGTCACGAGTTTCCTCCCGCTTACCCATCTGGATATCATCGGGTCCTAGGTATAGGGCATGCCCTCCGAGCAAATGAAATCCAGTCTCAAATGAAACTCTTGTCCTCATAGATGGCTTGGCAAATATCATTGCCATAGTTTTCCCTTTAAATGGGAGATATGTTCTCTCTCCCGATTTAATTAATGCTTTGACATCTTTTGCTCGATCTAAGATCTTTAAAATCGTGTCCTTGTCAAAATCACGGATGTTAAGAAAATCCTTCAGACCTGCTTGTGCTGAAATATCGATACAAAATATCGATACAGTATTAATATTTGAACGATGGAAGTTTGCAATACCGGTACTAAACTATCAATCAAATGTGGTCACGTTGAGGATACATGCACCTGTTTCAATATTCTCTCTAATGGCAAAGATTAATGATATTGGGATTACATGAATATTACGAAGGAAGTATCTCAGAACTTTGAAGCACGAAGAATTATCTCAAACAAAGAGAAATTGCCCATAATATTCAATTGTTTTGTAGGTAATCCAAAAATGCCTTGCAATTATCAAGTAACAATGCTTGGGGAGCTCAATCAATAATCGTGGAACGAAAGACCGAAAAAAAAAAAAGATAAGGAAATATAATTAACTTTCACATATCCAATTACCACACAAAATGAATAAGCGAAACGATTTTGTTACAAAATTAAACACGGAATTGTGAAATGCATTTTTCGGCATAGAGATAAACACAAATATAAAAAAATTCCTGAAAAAATCTAGAGATCAGTAAACAGTAGCGCCGGAAAACAATAATTGATAGACCTTTAAGATTAGCAGGAGACGAGGGCGGCGCGGAAGAGACAGTTTGGCACGAGATTCGTCGACGGATTGCAGGTGCGGCCAGAGACACGGTGGAGAATCCACGGAGGTTTAGAGCGGCGCGTGAAATAGACGAGGATGAAGAGAGAGAAACTATGTCCGGTGAGGAGACGGAGGAGAGGTGGCAAGAATAGGCCGCCGCCATTGATTTCGCCTGAGTGAGTTTTCTCAGTGAGTGTGAATAGGGTAGGTTAGTGTGAGTTGCGACTTGCGACTGTGGTTGTCAAAATACTCTACGGCGTCGTTGTGAAGATACAAGGATTTTAAACTATATATTCTTTTTCTTTTATTATTACTAGTATTTCTCCCCGTGCGATGTTGATATTCCAAAAGTCAAAAAAATAATAACTTTAACACGTGACATTAAAAATGAGTATATTTGAAGAAAATAATAAATGAAAAGTCATTTATAATTTGAAGAGGAAAACAAAGTTACAAAGACGTCATTAGCGGTTTCGTAGAAACATAAAAGTTAATTTTTTTTTACAAAGACGTCATTGATAAAGAAAGTGTAATAACAAAAAGAGTTCAGAAAAATTAATTAATTAGAAAAATAAAAACAGTTACAATGATGAAAAGATAAATAAAAAGTACAACGAATAACAAAGAATGTTTAAAAAAAATAAAGAAATAAAGAAATTCGAAAATTCAAAAATAAAGATTGTGTGCGGATATAAAGAAACTCGAAAATTAAAACATGAAAAAGTACTAAAAATCAAATATTAGTGAAAACATAAAAACCTGACAAATGCAGAGGTAGCTGAGGAGAACGGCAAGATTCATAGACTCAAGTGCTTGAAACTTGAAAGTTCCTTCCTTGATGCAAAATTTGTATGGGTCGTCTAACGAAGCGTTAACACGTTTAAACTATTAGAAAAAAATAGGCAATAAATTAGCAAAGTAAACGATGCAGTGGAAGAACGCCAAGGATTTCCGAGAAACGGCGTCTTACATACTATGTAATTTTCCATCTATATAAAATTGTAGAAAATATGAATTTAAAAATTTGAATCCAGTTAATGTTAAGAAACAATAAATTAAATAAAAATACGTAAAAGGAAATTTAATAAACACTCAGCATAGGAATGGTTCCTTTCAATGAGGGAAAATAATGCATAAATGATTGTGGAAAAAAGCCTCGCATGAAGCAAACAAACTTTTAACACTGTTTTGCTCATACCAGCAGAATATATAAAACCATAACATCCAATTCTACAGTTAAAAAAATCAAAGATTTGATAGGAAAAAAGTGTCGAAAACCGACTACATTTATTTTTGTGAAAGTTTCAAAAAGTATTTTATACGACAATCTAAAATGAATAAAACTTGCAGTGAGACCATGTAGTTAACAAATGCTCTCGAGAAAATTGAAGAAGAAAAACGCCAATAAATAAATGAAATCCTCTCTACAAAACAATTAAAAAAATCAAAAAATAATTGACAATCATTCGTATTTTTCATGGAAATATAAATTTCAAATACAATTTTTTTTTTTGAAAGTTTCATCAAACTAAAAAAATTAAAAAATAGAAATTAGAATACTGGTATTTCATTCACAAATATCGAATACAATTATTTTGTAAAAGATTCCATACACAAATATTGGAATTAGAAAGCTTTTAGAACCAAAATCAGCAATATATTCGACCAAAAAACCAAAAAAATCAATAAATATATTTAAAGAACAAATCGAAAATAAAATAAATCTAATTTATATATGCAGAGATACATATAGTAGAAATATAGTTAGACATTTATCCAAATCCAATTTCAAATCTCCCAAGTACCCTTAAAATTAGTAGGCTTTTAAAACACAAATCTGTAAATATATTTCAAAAACAAACTGAAAAACAAAAATCCAACGTATGCAAAATGAGGTGAAATTTATAGAATTTACCAAGCCCCAATTCCAATCTCCCAAATAATTAGAATGTTGTTAGAACCAAAACCTTCAAACATATTTTAGCCACAAATTGAAAAATCAATAAATCCTACATATGCAGAACAAAAAAGTGTCAAATATAATATGCAGTACCTGCAAACATATTTTTTTTCACAATCTTGTACATGTGCAGCGTTTGCTAATAAACATAAACTTTTTTTAGACCTGGTAAAATTATAAATTTATAACTAAACCTGCAAAACCCATAATAAATTCGGCAAACGTAGATCCACAACAACTCGAAGATGGAAAGGAAAAACGATATCACTAAAAAAAGTGAGGGAGACGTTTTCGTGCTTAAATTAAAAGAAGGGAAATTGATGAAGAATAATATATGCTAGCAGAATATTATATGTCCACAAAGATAACTAAATCATAACTAAAAGAAGGGAAATTGATGAAGAATAATATATGTATTTTCATTTCGATTTTTGAAGTTCCGATTTCCGATGCTTCCGAATTTATTTGGAACGAAATTGGAATGATATATGAAATTATCGAAAATTCCAATTTTCGATCCGCTTTTAGTTTCGATTATTTCTATATTTTTTCGAAATATATAATATATTTCATATGAAAAATATAAATATTGAAGGGTCAAGTAAATTAAATCTTTAGAAAAGAGTAATGGGTATAAAAAAAATTATATTGCATTTTTTTATAAGGAAATCTATAATTCAATTTATTGGTCGTATCCTGAAGCGATTGCTTCATTCATAATATTATCACTCGGAACTGGATGTGTCCGTTTGGCCGGCAAATATAATGTCAAGAAAGTGAATGAATGGAGTACCTTAAACTATGCAAAGACTGCTGCACCCGTTTTATATATTTTCGTATTTCATTTGTTGACGCATATCATTAACTTTTCTTATAGGAGGAGAATCTAGATAAGAAACTCGAATCCTTAATTAACTCAACGAGTTGGGGTCTGTTTGTTGAAACAAGCCTCACACAAGAGCCGCTCACCGCTCAAACGAGGGATGGCCTCTAAATTGAAAACAAGATAATATTATATGGTTCAAAATTATTTTAGAAAAAAAATCACAAATCACAAACATATATCCCCATCATATATCAAGACAAACACTTACCCCTGAAACCTTAAACCAAAACCAGAACCATGAATTGATAGCCCAAGAAAACAAAGATCAACCCCAATCCACCGAGCCCGACCCTACTTGACCCCGATTGTTCGACTCTTACATCATCGACCACAGGCCCACACAAAGAGCTCATATCATCAGTTCTCGTGTTGTAGTAAACGCTGTAGAAAGCGACTCGTGTCCTCTCAGCCTTGGCGGTGAAGTTGAGATCCTCCTTCTGAAATGTGGAGTTCGAATTGGGAGTGTAGTGTACGTTTTGTGCCTGATCTCCGGCGAAGGCCATAACTGCCAACGGCTGCTTGCATGCGTCACCTGCATGGCCCAACGAGAAAGTCAATCTGTAGGGCTTGTTTGGCTTTGTCTCCACCATTTGTGAGATTATGCCTTCTTTCCCGGATAGCAACTCGATGGCCCGCTTGCCACCCGGGACTGAGTAGTGGGTCGAGTCGATGAAACGAACCGCTCTGTTCGATTCGACTATCCAACCGGGCAGTGATGACGTGTCTTCGTCTAGGTTTGTGGGGAGCAGTACCCCGAGTGACTCGTTTCTGAATATCCATGGCCCTTCTTCAAAATCCCCATTCACAACTGCGTTATCTGTGTATGACGTGGCATATAAGAACTAATAATTTATTATTGGACAAATTACGGCCACCCCGTTACCTAATAAAATTAGAAAAAAACTTTTCATGTTTGGGTAATTACAACCAACACTCACCAATGTACTGCGTCAAAATTTACCTAATGAAAGCGGGGTTTTTTGGTACGAGAATACATATGTGAAGGGTCTAAATGTAATTATCCGAACATGAAGGATTTTTTCGTAATTTGACATTTATTATTTCCTTTTTCTGTTTTTAGGGAATTACACATAATTTAATAAAACGGGCCGAAGCCCAACTGACCTTTGGGCTTATCGGGGACGAAAAGCTTCTTGATAGCGACGTCGTCAATGATGGGCCCACAGGTGGGGTCATCCTCCATGCCCGGATTTCTGAAAACCACACGCGCCTCCTCACGCTCCGCCTGAAAGGCCCACGCGTAGGAATCCCAGCCCTGAACGCTGTAGAGAGTCTGGAGATCTATGGTCTGCGAGGCCGGGGGCACGGAGACGTTGAGTGACTCCAGCTGGGCGCACGTGCGGGCGGCGCTGAAGGTGATGGAGTAGAGTGCGCCCTTCTCCACCGTGATTTGTTGGCTGATCTCGGCGTCGTTGCCGAGACGCGCCGCGTGTGCACCCTGCGGTACGATGAGGATCATCCCGCCCTGTTTCTGCCCGGATTCAACCAGCTCCACCGTGCCGTTGGTTTCCCAGCTCGGGATTGCGGTGGGGCCGCCGGAAAATCCGGCGTCTGAGGAGAAGCCTCCAGAAGGAGGAGTCTCGAAATCTCCATTCACAAGTGAGCCTGCAATAATTTTTTTATTTTTTTTTAATTTAAATATTATTAGTGTTTTAATTACACGTATTGGAATATGAAAATCAAGATATGAAAATTAGTCGTAATTGGGATAATTAGCTAGGGGTGAGAAAAAAAACCGAGAAACCGAAAAAAACCGAACCGAAAATCGAAAAAACCGAGCCGATATATACCGTTCCGACTTACAACCGCATATACGGTTAATTTTTTTTGAAAAACCGAAAATATCGGTTTGTGTATGGAGAATAAAAAAATTACCGAACCGATTTCCCGAAGCGAACCGATTTATACAAAATAATGTCTTTTTAATATATAGTATAAATACTTACACTAACGTGCCTCTATCTTTCGAGCGCCTCCATGTTTCGAGCGCCTCCATGTGATATGTTTTTCTATTAGTTAATTTTGGATTGTGACATGTTTTTTATTAGTTAATTTTCGGTTGTTATTGTTAATTTTCTCTAATAAATATAATGAAAGTCCAAAAATATCGGTTTATGCTGAGCCGATTTGAACAAATAGACGAAATCGAAACTGAAAATAAACTGAATTATACCGATATCGTTAACCGAAAACCGAAAAACCGATTAACACCAAACCGAAAAAAACCGACATATTCGGTTTTTAAAATATGAAAAACCGATATTATTGGTACTGTTTGGTTTATTGAAAAAACCGAATCGTACCGACCCGTGCACACCCCTATCATTAGGGGTTGCAGGAGTAAGACAAAATTGGAAAGGGCCCATGAAATCGATTTCACATGGGGATGTAGATTAATTTATGGGCTTGGATAAATAATTGGACCGGGTTCAAAAAAATTCAAGATAGTGGGGTGGGGGGAGTGTATATATCTTAGCTGTTGAGCGTGTAGGGGCTCGCAAATCTATAAAATTGCTCTTGTCCCCACTCACTGTCCATAGACCAGTCTTTTCATCATGTCAAAATAAGATTTAAAATAATAATAATAATAATAATAATAATAATAATGGAAGACTCTTTGATATTGGACAAATCCATTCAATCTGCTGGTAAATAAATGCATTTGTTTAGTCATTACTCATTAGTTTAATATTGGACAAGTTAGGAAAGATGATCGCGTACTTTGAGTTCTGTAATAAAAATCCCTCAATGATTGAGCAATGAGCAATAAATTCGAGCACAGGGATTCAACTTAATTTTGCAGTTTCCAAATTATCAAGTATTACAAATATTTATTTTCATGATGAATATCCAGTTAAATAAGATATGTATTATATATATATATATATATATATATATATATATAGAGAGAGAGAGAGAGAGAGAGAGAGAGAGAGAGAGAGAGAGAGAGAGAGAGAGAGGGCTTAATTACCATCTTCGACAACAGCAGCAGCAGATGAACAAGCCAAGAAAAGCAGGAAAACAGAAGCCCATCTGCATTTTCTTGAGTTTAAAACCATCTTTAATGCTAAATTCTCACTCTCTGTGTGTGTTTGTGTGTGCAGTACAGTACAGTACTAGAGAAAGAGATGGAGAGAGAGAGAGAGAGAAATGATGAGAGGGAAAAGACGGGGCAAACTGTCTATTTTATGCCAGAAAATGATAATTCCATGTTAGTTTTTACTGCTAACAGTGATAAATCAATGTTTTTATTTTAAACATTAATTAATTTCAAGAAAGCACAGTGTTCGCATCTCTACATTCTCCACATTGGAATTGATCAATAATTTAACTCAATCCGTTGCTATATTTTATTGGTAATTGGGGTATGTCTCAATATTCTCATGGTGGGGTCCACTGCTCCATGGATATTTCTTGAAAGTATTAAACAATTTTTGAGAGAACTTCTTGTGACTTTGACTAATTTATTGACCACTTTGGTCCTTTCCTTTTTCAATTTTCACTACCACTCAATAATACTTTGATGCTCGAACCCTAAGAGCAAGTCCAAGGCAAGTAATCAAAATTGAAGCATCAAATGTCTATTTGGTATTTGCTACAGTGCTTTGGTACCTCATTAAAAAAAATTCTCTCCAACCATAATCATCAAATGAATAATCAAATTTAAAAAATAATATTTTTTCCTTATGAAAATATGACAGTTGGTGGCAGTTGAATGATGTTTAAATTTTGATATTTGAATTGGAGAGTGTGTATATTTACACCCCAAGACTTGAATAATAAAAAAGATGCCTATGTTTGATTACTGCATTGGAGGGGATAAAATCAAACTTAAAGCAATAAATTGACAGTTATGCCATTTGATGCTTCATTTGGTTATGCCATTGGACTTGCTCTAATCCTAAAGCCTGAACATTATTATTAACATTATCATTTGCTTGGACTTTTGATCATTGGCCTCGGATTCAAAGTTATGTCAATTAAAGTCAAAAGTATAAGCTTTTGTAATGTAATATGCGCAACTTTATCGCAAAATTACAACCGTCTCCCTGACGTAGAACTTATTTACGAAACCACCCTAATTTTTTTCATAACTGCATCCATTTCTCTGCAATTTGTATATTTCTTACATCAAGACCATTTTGTATGCGGGAATGTAAGAAATTTACAAACTGCAGGTGACTAGATGCAATTTTTAAAAAATGAAGGATTTTTTTATAAATAGACTTTATCTGGTCGATGTGGTGGTAATTTAAATTTACCGTATATTTACATGGTTAAGTTTGTGAAATTAAGAAGATAATTAATAACTAGAGTGCACGTGCTTTATTTTTGTGATTTATTAGTGCACACATTTATAAATTAGTAGTTTTGGGCTGGGCCGATGAGAAAGGGGCACAATTACAAATAATAATAGTTTTGGGCTGGGCTGAAATTAATGTAATTAACCCACCAATGTTCAACATAACAGTAATTGTACTCTGGCCCAATTAGCAACGGGCCAATTTTCAGGATGAATATCGATTTGGAGGAAAACAATTGCGAGAGTGATCGAGATCGGATTTGAGTTCCTTCGCGAGAAATTTGAATTAGACGATATCGCCGGAACCCTGAGGCGGCGGTGCGATGGCCGCAACCAAAGAGCTACAGCGTGAACTAGAGAACAAGGCCAACGATCTCAACAAAATTCAGAAAGGTTAATTTTTTACTCTTCTGCTTCAGTTTCATTTTCTAAATGTTAAACCCTAATGAAAACTTTTTACTGTTTTTTAGATATATCGAAGAATCACCAAGTCAGGAAGAAATACACTATTCAGCTTGGCGAAAACGAGCTTGTCCTCAAGGTAGGTTTTCGTTAATCTTCTCTTTTTGTAAGTTTGATTCCGTCGGCTTTATGTTTTTTCAATGAGTTTTATTCTGGATGATTTTTTTTTTTTTTTTTATTTGAAGGAACTTGATTTGTTGAATGAGGATGCGAATGTGTACAAATTGATTGGTCCGGTGCTAGTGAAACAGGATTTAGCTGAGGCAAATGCCAACGTTCGCAAGCGGATTGATTACATCTCTGCCGAATTGTATGCTCTCTTTAATTTATTGATGTTTGTCAGTCGTAAGAATTTTGTGTGCTTGATGATTGAACTAGGAATTATGATTAGTTGTTGAGTAAATGCTACTTACTTTACTTATTTAAATTTAGACAAAATCGACTGTTGATTTCGGTTCTTATCGTCGAGTTTGGGATGTCGAGCAAATCAAGGTGGTAGAAAGAAATTGGCGACAGAAAAAAAACTATTGACTGATGAAAGGAAGTTGTACAGATAATATGAACATGGGAGAACAAGAGTTGACGTATTTTAATGGCAATTCTTTTTTTGAAGTATTAGACATCATAATAATCGATAAGAAAAACGACAAAAAAAAAAAGACAGGATCTTTTCTGTGTGGCAAGAAAGTGAGTTTGTCTCTGTTTTTACAAGTTAATATTGACCGATTGTTTTGCAGGATCTCCTATTCTCCCGGTTCTTAGTTGGTTTTTGCTTTACGCTTGCTTTTTTGTTTTTCCTTCTTTGAGCTTATTGTTTTTTTTCCCCACCAGGAAGCGTTTAGATGCTACTCTTCAAGATTTAGAAGAAAAGCAAAACAGCAAGAAAGAAGCGGTTGGTTATTCTGCCATTTTTTTCCTTTTAACACAAATTCTGGAGTTTTATTTGCTATTTTCTGAAAAAGTTATTATAATTACATATACCATAACACGAATATCATCATGAACCTTGTCAATTCTTCTCACTTGGCTTGTGATTTGACTTTAGGAGTTGATTCATAGACATTTTAATGCCATTTCGAGATAACTTATTGATTTTCTATAATACCTGCTGTACCAGTGGCATTAGAGTTTTAGTTTTGTTTTCTGCTGAATGAGCTCATTTATTTATTTTTTGTTGAGTTGTTGTACTGGTATCTTCTTTCCAACCATTTTTCTAGCAAATATCATAATTGTCATTTTTGTAAACTTAATTACTTTAAACGCTTCAACATTCTTCTGTTTTGCAGATTTTCAAGGTACAACAAAGAATTCAATCCCTGCAGGCTGGAAAAGCAAAGGCATAATACCCCGAGTCGACAAATGTGTATTATCAGCATAAACGTGGTCTCGTCTAAGTTGGAAATGCAGTGTGTGCCGTTGATGAATTATAATTATCTAGGTAACTAACGAGCTACGATGCCCAACTTTTATTGTCTCCATCCATGTAACGTGTGATTTTTTAAAGATATTATGCTCATATGGATTTTTTTTCATATTGCCTGTTAACATCCGTTTTAAAACTTGGATTCTTTAACATATGATTTGATTTATGTCCATATATAGAGTATAAATGCTGGCATATTCTGTGACCTTACCTTTCCTAATGAGCACAAGAAATTGATATGCCTCAATTTCGTGACTTGTTTTTAGAGAGGGAAGAATCGTATTGGTTTGGGGTTGAAAGGTACTTAGATAAGCAGTATATTAGGAAGCTTTAAGATGAAGTTGCTTTATGATAAGAAGGAATAACAATATGTATAAGATGTTTCCCAGATCAAGATCCCGTTAGATAAGAAAGGAACAATGTGACATCATCAACAATTAAGTGTGTTCTTAAAGGAGTCGAATGAGATATTAGAGCCCAAATTTTGTTCTTCGAAGAAAACGACTATATGCATGCCACATAATTTATGGAACGGACACTGTTTAGCACATTTATGTTTTTAGTTGACAACATAACATTCTTTCCACATTTGTAGACTATAGAACTAATCGAGTGATTTGTCGTTTATGAACTGCTATTTTGGTTTATTTACTGCCGATGATTCTCACTTTTTCGCACACACATAGAAGCATATAGTGTATGTACATACAGATGAATGGATGAAGTTTTTCTAATTACTTTAGAAAGAATTTGCAAACTTCTTAGAGGGTCTTATACAGATTATGGAATTAGATATTTGAAATCGAAGGTTGTAAATTTTTCTTGTTCTTTTTCGGAATTTACATAAAGTCGTAAATACGTCTGAGTTTCTTGTCATGAATCCATTATTAAGTAGCAAAGTGAGATGGCAGGCAGAATACAGGTTTACCCCTCACCTAGATGTTGGTTAGGCATGCATTTGTGGGTGGCCTATTTTTTCTGATCTCTTTCTTGAATGAATTTATGTATTCATAATGGGCAGCAGCATAATAAAAGCGGAAGAAACGTGATGAAACTGTAGAATTAAGCTACTTCACTGAAAAGATAGGTATACTAATGCACAGACCACTTGCGCGTAAATAAGAAATCTAATCATCGCTGCGTTAAATTAATTGTCATTTTTTCCGTTGTACTAGGTAAGATGCGCTTATCTTTATTCTTGTTGAAAAAATAAGTAGCACTTTTTTCCTACTTCAGTCAACAGATGAATAATTAACAACAGCTTTCCTTTTCGTGTGTGTGTGTATATATTATTTATGGTGCTTTTGAATTTCGATCAGCATCATCATTGAGGTGATTCGGTGTTTTCAATTAAACGTTTTTAACTTTTTGTGCACGATTTTAAGAAATGATCAGTGCGTGGAAAGGGGAATCGGGCAAGGAAGTTTGTTATTGCATTTCAAGTTCTGGACCAATCACATTCTCGTTAAATGTGCACAATTTTTTTCCGAAGATTCCGATTACCATTAATTTGAGTACGGCCCGCTGCTTGATCAAACCGGAACGAAAACTGTGCTTACGCGCACTAAATCTTCTCCAAATTGAAACCTTAAAAAAATATTAATTCGTGTCAGATCCCAATTGAGGAACATGCTCGTAAATAGTTTCGTGTAATTAGGTTACACTTCTAAAGTAATTGATTAATTATAACACAAGCAATTACATTAATCAAAAGCAAATTATTGATTGGATCTTCCCAGAAATTATATATATTTATGAACAAGAATCTCTTCATGTATATTGATAAATAGTCCCTTGTAGACCACAATTCGTGTGTGTGTGTGTGTGTGTGTGTGTGTGTGTGTGTGTGTGTGTGTGTGTATTATATATATTATATATTATGAAAAAAAATATGGGAATCTTGTCCTCCCATGCTCGTGGTTACTTAGATTCCATGCTTGAATTGTATAAGCAAAAGCAATAGGCATGGTCCCAAATGAGACACTTTGGTTGACAAATAGAAAGAAGAAGCGAAGATAGTTCCTATTTGATTTTCTGTAACAGTATAGGACCACGCAATTAAGGCCGTGTTTGGCTCCTTCAGTGAGAAAGACGACTCAGCTTTTATCCAACCCTCACTGAGATTCGGATACGGGATACATATTTTGTCTTTGGTGTTGTAAGTTTTGGGCGACCCTGGCCAAGCCAAACACGGTCTAATGTTGAATGACCACCTCAACTAAAAACTTAAATTACTAGTAGCGAAAAGCCTTGTTTTTTTCATGCAATTTTTGTACCGAGACACATAAATCAATTTACTTTACGTATTAAAAAAAATAAAATTACGGCCCTATTTACTATATTTAAGTAAAAAAAAAATTGCACTTGTCCCCGAAAGGCAATGATCAATCATGAGCACATCATTGAATATATTCAAGAATATATTAAATCCAATATAATCTGAAATTTATAAAATCAGATAGGTAGATAATATTAATATTAATATTAATCTTTAAACCAATAGAAGAAAAGTGGACCATGGTGAGAGTGGGTCTTCAAATAAGACGAAGCCTAAAGCTACAAATTTAAGATTTATTTAGAGTTACATGCAACTGGACATTATATTGGATTGGATTTTTCAGCCAAGTTCCAACCTTCCCTGAATGTTGACTAAATCAGTAAATTAGTACGACCCACCCACTAACCAATCACGTTCGAGTTTCTTTTTTCCTTGAATAAATATTTATTTATTTTTATAAATATAGGGGAAGAATTCAACAACGAATCCTTACACAAAAAAAAAAATGTTGTAATAGATAAAGAAGTAAGAATTATTTGGGAGGTAGAAAAACACAAGGACAGAGTAGTAGATCTCCCCTAAATGATTTCAGGACACAAAGCTGATGCACGCACATGGATAAATGCATAAACACAGTAATGAGGGGCCTCACCATTATGTTATTAATTAGCCTGATTGATCTTTTCTGATTGTACAACGAACCAATCATTTTTTTTCCTCGCATTATATTATAACTAATTGATCAATCCCGATGAATTAATTAATAACATCGCTTAAATAATTATTTATTTTGCTCCCTATTCGGTAAAATAATATTGCGTTAAATTAATAAATTTTTGATTGTCCAGAGTGTATTAATTTAAAGTATGTATATATGCATTATTGCTACCACGGCAGTATCACAAGGGGAATTACTTGGACGGGACCAATAATAATAATAATCGACAAACGATATTTGAGATATTTATAATTATTTCCACGCAAAGAGACACTTGAAGATAAGCAAAGATAAGTTGTCGCTCAATGTAGCATTAACTGTTGCTTAATTCAGCTAATTCAAAATTAAGATAAACAGATTGATTAATTAATATCTATAGCTCAAGGAATATTCCTGATCTATGATGTATGTATATATAGTAGGGAGGGGCATCACATTTTGTTGGAACCAGACCAGTTGAATTATTAATTAAGGACCACAATGCAAATTAAAAACAAGACAGAAATATTGCAAGAGAAAGAAATAATTTCATGGGGAGGACCTCTTTTTATCAGGACCAGTTCCCTAAAAATTGATCTGTGGTCACTCACTTTTCTGTATTATCACGATTCACGAGCCTTCCTTTTTTTTTTCTTGCCTTTTTTTGTTAAATAATAATAATAATAATAATAATAATAATAATTTGACTATTAAATCATATAATTAATTAATTAATGGAACAAAGTATTATACCTTTTGAGCTTCTCGAAAAGTTTAGATATATGGAGTTGAATTATGATAGGCCTGCTTTAATTTCTTTGAAAAGAAAATGTTCACACGATGATTGTTTTATGGACTAAATTAATTAATCATGGACAATTTGTGAATAAAAAGTGTCTTTTTGTTCACACGTTTCTTGATACAAAGCAGGCCCTTTTACTGCATGGTGGTTGTCTTTTTGCATGGACAGGGTTTACACTCCACGTTCGAGTGTGTGTAAGTGTGTGAGAGAGAGAGAACTGCATCTAGATATATCATATATATGTATGTCGGTTCTGAGGGGAGGCGAAGTAGGCGGTCGTCGAGGCTCCCCGAATTTTTACGAAACTTTAGGGTCCCAAATTATTTTATATACAATATATATCAATACTTATTTTTAAAAATTATTATATATATAATATTTTGGAACATCATTTAAAATAAATGGTTAATATATATTTTTACAATTTTCTTAACTTTGGGACCCTAAATATTAAATTTATAACGTTTTAATTATTTATTTTTTATACCTAAAATAAGAATCAATATTCATTCGTGTATTTAAGTTTATAAATATCGATAAAGTCTACTTGCTATAAAGATTATACGTCACGAGACAAAGTGAACCAACAAATTATCGTGTTAATTTTGAATTTCTTTTCCATGTTTTAAGTTATTTTATATTCATACATTTCAAAAAATATTATTTATTTATTTTTATTCCATCATTTTTAGAAAATATTATTTATATATTTTTAGTATATTTAATTTTGAACGCCCTTTAATAAAATTATTTTGTCAAATAAGGACCTCATTTTAAGTTGTTATTTAAATCTCGCTTAGGGCCCTCGATTTCTCAGGATCGGGCCTGCACACTAGCACAACCACAATTTGAAGTTAACAAAAGCCGAATGTATTTAAAAAAAACTACGAGTGCCCGTTAATACTATTATATACATAATTTTTTTTATTTATATAAATATTAGAGATTTGAAAAATGCTAGAAAGAAGGAGGGGCATGAACCCCTCATACCCTATGTCGACTCCGCCATTATGCATATATAAATATATAATGAATTGACCAAATCTCCCAAAGTATTGGATCGTTTTGTGATAGGGATCAAAATTAGGCCCTACTAATCAAATTTATAACATGACACCTATCAAACTCTTTAAGCTAGTATACATCTCTTCCTAATTAATTAAGTTTAATTAACACTAAACCCGAAATTATTAAATGTGAACATATATAATATATGAATGGACAAAAATGATTGCCAATTGAAATTTGCTAAGGAAACTAGTGGAAAGGGTCCCTGCCCAAAAACCCGAAAATACCAACTTCATTTCTTCAACAAAACACGTACACCTGTTTTCAATTATCCTTAAGCAACTTATTTCTTCTTTTTTTTTTTAATGATTAGCTTTTACAAAAAAAAAAAATTATCTATTTAATTTGGTTCTTAATTAAGAGTTGTTTTTTTTTTTTGGTAGGAAAATGGATTACTTAAAGGTAGTAGAGGAATATTTAATTTCACGAATGCATTACAAGAATTGCTGAATATATTCTTGATGGGAGATGCAATTTAAACTCAAATTTTAGACACCCAAATCACAAATGTTCGAAGTTATCACGTTATTGTAGTCAAAATTAGGATGAAAAAATAAAATAAAATTTGAATAATCGAGTTGATATGATAGTAATTGGTGGGTCAAGGGTCCGGATTATATATGGATACCCACGTTTAACATTAATAAGCAAATCTGGGTCGGCAAAAGATTTGCCCCATAACTCAGAACAATCATATTTTATATTTATCCGGATAATTTATATATGGGTCCGCCCCTCCCCATTTCCACATACGGGTCTAACTTCTTTTTCTTTATATAATATAATATAAATAAATAATAATAATTTGTGACACTTTTTGTTCATTTGTCACAAGTCTACTATTTAATCACTTTGTGTTGTAAAAAAATAAAAAAATAAGAGACAAAATTAATTAGAATCTTATGAAAATTGAACGTAGGTCCACGTGGCATCCACAAGGCCGACCTTACAGCGAATCCTCTTTAACATGGGGTTGTTTTTTGTTATATGGGTAATGGGTGTGGCCCATTTCCAATATTTGATTTATTAATAATAATAATAATAATAATAATAATAATAATCAGTTCATCACTCAAATCTTGTCCATAAAATGCCTAATTTTACACATGTTAATGTAATCTCATCACCTTAATAGTGAACTCAACTTTGTCTGCCACACTTCATCATCTTTTACCTGCGATCAATCAAAACACACACACACACACACACATTTTAACCACTTCCCTTAAAAATATTAAAATTATAATTAACAATAAAATAATAATTGCCAAATATGCTCACGGTATATACACATTGGCTAAGACAAACTTCCTTTAAAAAAGAGAGAGATGTATCTCTCAAATCATGCACTGCTGCTATATATACCCAACCTCATCACACCTTAAAGTTTCAATCTTTAACACAAACCCGAAAAAGAAAATGTCGTATTCGTGTTCGAAAAACTTCCTAAGGCGCTTCTGCATAGAGGATTTCCACATGACCACAGCTACTCAAAGCGGCTTCTTCAGCGACCTTATTCCGTCCCTCGGCGCCAGAATTAATCGAGCCACTACACTCCGTAAAAACATCGTTTCTCCGTTCAATCCTCGCTATAGGTTTGATATATACAAAACACGATAACTTGTTTTTTTTTTCTTTTTCCGTAACACCGAAAACTAAAGCCATTTTTTTTATTTTTAAAATTTTATTACAGGGCTTGGCAGGTGTTTCTGATTGTGCTGGTGATATACTCGGCATGGATTTCTCCGTTTGAGTTTGCATTCCTCTCTTACAAGCAAGATGCTCTGTTTGTGATTGACAACATTGTCAACAGTTTCTTCGCTATCGATATTGTTCTCACTTTCTTCGTCGCCTATCTAGATAGCCAATCGTATCTTCTCATTGACGATCCCAGAAAAATAGCACTAAGGTACACACGCAGCACATGCAATTTTCCCACATCTTTGGAGAGAATCAAGAAACTTCTCTATTATATACATAACATGATATATCCAACTAATTAACAGGTATATATCGACCTGGTTCGTTTTTGATGTGTGCTCAACAGTGCCATTTCAATCTCTCAGCATCCTCTTCACCGATCACAATGGCGGCCTCGGCTTTAAGTTGCTCAGCATGCTTAGGCTTTGGCGTCTCAGACGAGTCAGCTCTCTTTTTGCAAGGTCCCTCTCTCTCTCTCTCTCTCTCTCTCTCTCTCTCTCTCTCTCTCTCTCTCTCTCTCTCTCTCTCTCTCACAAAAGAACTGTTTTCACCAACTCTTCTTTTTCATCAGGCTCGAAAAGGACATTCGATTCAACTATTTCTGGACTCGCTGCACAAAGCTCGTATCTGTAAGAAGTTGAAGAAGCTAGTTACTATGTGTGTATTTTTTGGTGATTTTAAGGTTGTGGTCTGAATTTTTTTTTTGTTGGTGATTTGAAGGTAACTCTGTTTGCGGTTCACAGTGCCGGTTGCTTCAACTATATGATAGCGGACAGATATCCGGATCCACTGAGAACATGGATAGGTGCCGTATATCCGAATTTCAAACAGATGAGCTTGTGGGACAGATACGTCACTTCTATGTATTGGTCTATTGTCACTCTAACAACCACAGGCTATGGCGATTTGCACGCGGAAAACCCTAGAGAGATGCTCTTCGATATCTTCTACATGCTATTCAACCTCGGTTTAACATCCTATCTTATCGGAAACATGACTAATCTTGTCGTTCACTGGACCAGTCGTACACGAAACTTCGTATGCTCTCTCTCTCTCTCTCTCTCTCTCTCTCTCTCTCTCTCTCTCTCTCTCTCTCTCTCTCTCATGTTGAAAATGGTTTATTTATTTATTTTGGTGGTAGAGAGAATCAGTGCAAGCGGCTTCGGAATTTGCGAAGAAGAACCAGTTGCCACCTAGGATTCAAGATCAGCTTCTGTCGCATATATGTCTGAAATTCAAAGCAGAGGGACTGAAGCAGCAAGAGACATTGAATGGGCTTCCCAAGGCGATTCGTTCGAGTATTTCGCATTACCTGTTTTACCCTGTTGTTCAAAATGTCGGTCTCTTTCGTGGCGTTTCTCAGGATTTCCTTTTCCAACTGGTAATAATAACATATTTTTCATACTTATTCGAATGACGATGCCATAATGTTTATTTCTTCTAATGATTTCGTGTGTTTTCGACCGAAAAAAGGTACCGGAAATGGAAGCTGAGTACTACCCTCCGAAAGAAGACGTCATTCTAGAAAATGAGGCTCCTACAGATGCATATATACTAGTTTCAGGAGCTGTGGTGAGTTATTCACTTATCAATCTCCTACTGAAATGTCAAGAATGCCCTCGGTTTTTTTCTTTTTTTTTTTTTTTTTTTGTATTGGCTCACATTCGTACTGTTGGCAGGATTTTGTAACGAAGATCAACGGACATGATCAAGTAAGATTTTTCTACCTTCCATGAATAGAGAAACAAAAGGCAATAGTATATAGGCATCACATTTGTTTATTTATTCTTTTCCCTTTGATGCAAAATGTTTAGGTAGTGGGAAAAGCTTGTGCAGGAGATATTTTCGGAGATATCGGAGTTTTATGCCGAAAGCCTCAGCCGTTTGGTGTTCGAACGACTGAAGTTTCTCAAATACTACGTCTTAACAAGACCACATTTCTCAATACTCTCCAAGCAAGCCCAGAAGATGAACGCATCGTTATGGACAACATGTTTATGGTAAATCTCTCTGATTTTTTTTTTTTTTTTTCCTTTTATTGGGGTCTTAAACTGCAAACTGAAAAAACGAATTATCTTTGGTTCCAAGAAAATGAAAGCGTGTGGAAGTTTCGAAGTGGAGGGCCCACAGGATCCAAGTCCGATCCTCAAAAGTTGGTCCGATCAAGATATTCCGAATTCTGGATTTAAAACAAGGAACCAAACAGGGAATTGTGAAATTGATGTGAACTCGTCATTTGCTGAGGATGGGCAAACAGCTCTTCACGTTGCCGTTCGAGAGGGGCATCTTGATGTCGTTCGACTTTTGCTGGAAAAAGGAGCAAATATTAACAAACCAGACGAGAGAGGCTGGACGCCAAAGTCACTAGCAGAAAAACATGCACAAAAGGACATATATGACCTTATCATCTCGAACAGTAAAAATGAAAAGAAATTCGTCCCTCCAAATTGCGTAGAAACAGTAAAATCGGAGACGAAGAAGAGAGTCACCATTCACATGAAGCCTCAAACGAAAAACCATTCAAAAAAGCAGCTTTCGAAGCTGATAATCCTACCTGAATCTTTACAAGAACTACTCACCATAGCAGGTATGCATTTAAAAACAAAAAAAGAATTAATTAAAAAATATCTCCCATCTCAAACATTCTGATAATTACTGCAGGTCAGAAATTTGGAGATGGAAGTCTTACAGGTGTAGTAAATTCAGAGAATGCAGAGATAGACGACTTAAGCGTCGTACGAGATGGCGATCATTTGTTTCTTCTGTCAAACCATTATTACGACAGCAGACAGTATGATTCGAGCTAACAAATATCGAAGACCACAATTACGACATTCATAGGATTAGGGCAAATTCAAAATCAATAGTACACTCATACATTCAATGTAATAACACGAAAAATTGGTATTACCAATTACATGGTTTGTCTTACAAACCCGCTGAAGGGGTAAAGCTGTATATAACTGTAAAAATAGAACTCCGACGGGATTTTTGACAATCTATTGTCTTTTTAACTCTCAGTATGTAAAGTTGTTCTCCATTTTTTCGAATTTATGGTACATAAAAGAATACAAATACAAAATCTATCGAAGAATAGCTCAAGGGAGCAGAAATTCGAAATTCGGCCACCTTTGGACTTTTCGCAACTCATTCACAACGATTTCTTTCAAAGTCGAATTTGGAAATCTTGCCTTGTTTAAAAAGAATCAAATTCGTTTGCCGTGTGGAAGCATCATTATATCCTTACAGCATTGTCTCGAATAGGAAAGGGATGAGCTTCTGTGTTGAATACATACTTATCGAGTGGAATGACATTTCTGTCCCCGAACAGTAAATAAAGGTATTTTAGGGTTTCACCCAAGAAGAAGGTCTCCATTTTGTCTCTTCTGTTTGGGGGAAGCACAGTGACATCATCCAGTGAAGTGTAACCTCCGGTGTCAACCTTTGTGTACTTCTCGAATGCCTCAAATATCTCCCAACCCCACTCACGGTATCTGTGCGTATAATTACAAAAACTCAAAATTAATGCCAATTGATATTTTTTTTAAAAAAGGTGAAAAACGGCAAATGCAGTAATTAACTAGGAGGGACACATACTTGGGATCTTCTGTGATCCGGAACAAGACAAAGAACGATTCAACAGTTTCGGGTCGCAAGAGATTATGCGTGTCAGCAGGTTTTATAATGATGTCATCGACGTATTTCGAGTTTTTATTTCCGCCACCGGGACCACTCTCCTTGTGTCCCTGCTTAAGGTAAAAATTAGATCATTAGCTGCAAGTGAATATCAACAGTATCACTACATAAAGGATAAATATTAAATAAGGCACAAATAGGAAAAAAGCTGACCTCAACATTGAAGTAAGCTATTTCTGGAGAAAGACCAGTGGAAGTTACTGAATACATCTCGAAACACGTTTTAGCTAGATCTTCAGCAAGTTTCAAATTTTCTAAATCTTCAAAGTTGAGCAGGTTTTCTCTCATAGCCTTTTCTTTTACAATGCCCTTTGTGGCACCTAGAGCAAGAGTGCCCGGGAGAAAACATACCTGCAAAAGATAATTTTGTTGAATAACAAGCATAAGTAACAAAACTAGAAATCATTACAGTTCCTCTTCGCAGATGAAAAAACAATCTTATTTGCGACAAATTTACATTATCAAGAAAGAGAAATTAAAGTTAAGATGGAAACATACGAGATGATCCATTTTTGGGCTGAATGCACCTTCATGGCCAAAAGGCAATTCTCCCACAAAAACCAATCCATTGGGCACAGATTTCCGAACGAGAAGTTCTTTGACACCTTTCATCGATTCTTTGTACATATCATGCAAATAAGTTAAATTCTTTCCTTGGTCCTGAAGCCAGACTTTTATTAGGTACTCATAGTAGCTATCACCACGTGATCCCAGTCTAATGTTCTCTCCACTAAACTCACCACTACGAGGGCTGCAATCATAACAAATCAAAACCAATCACTATTCATCGACACACAAATGGACACAAGAGAAAGATAGAGTGACACACACACAAAAAAAAAAAAAGCAAAATAAATGAATTGAAGTTCTTACTTAATGTATATAGGAACAAGTCCCTTGACTTTCGGCATATTCTTCATGTGTTCTAAAACCTTCATAGACTCCAGAGAGTATTTCGGATCGCCAGTCAAATAACTTAGATAATTGAACTCAAGCTGGAGAGTAGAAGCTTCGGCTGTGCTACTTAATCCATCAGGAGCAGAATGTGCAGAACGGTCACGCAGAACAACATCACTGAATGGAATAGCAGTGGGACTTGATGTAAAAGCGACGATCAAACGATCAGCCAAATTCTTTGCGTTTTCCAGATACACAGCCGGATTAGGTCCTTTCGTTGTCGAAGAATTATTACCCCCACTTAAATGATAAGCACTCAAAAGACCACCTAGGATTCGTATAGTAGTTTCGAATAAATTCACTTGTCCTTTCCCATTAATCCTCTCAGATAGATGCTTTTCAATCCAAGATCCTGCTTCGTGGACAACCTCGTCAACTCCCATTATCATGGCTGTATCGAGAGCATCTATAATGGTGGCTCCTAGACCTCCTAAGGTATCAATTCCTCTACGGCTAAGTGGCATAAGTTCATCGTATCCCATCGAATAATTTCGATAGCCTGACCATGCATGGATAAATGACTCTTTTACCCTTTTCTGCCGAGCTTCCCAATCGGGCCCAGGATCCGACTTGCCGTTTTTACTAATCGATGCATTCCTAGAAACTATTTCGTCGGGGGATAAACGAGGAGGAAGCCTTGGTGGCTTTCTCCAGAATCTTTTAAATCTACCGTTTTTGTCCGTGAAGAAGTTTTTTCCTTCTTCGGTGCCGATATTTTTGGATAAACCATCCGATAAAGGAACGTGGCTTGTATGCGTCAGCATGAGATAGGCTACACCGAAAATCATTAATAGCACAAGAAACCTCCCTGTACTGCATTTTATACATTCGCGTTTTACATTACTCGTTAGAAGATTTTGTGTGATCACCTGGAGAAGAAACCATGATAAGTTAACTCTGACTCAGTACACACAGAAAACCAATCCCAAACTCCTGGGGCAAAAAAAAAAAAAAAAAAGCAATAGACAAAATCACATAGCAATTATCTGATGAACTCTTTGAGAAGATCCTTAATTCACAATCTTACTCTGTATAATTATTTGATTCGGACCAGTCAAAAACCCCTAAAACCCTTGGGGTTAATATCTTCAATCACACAATTAATTGCCAAAAAAAAAACAATAAATTCGCTCTAAATCTCCTTTTATCAACGTTGAACATCTAAACAACTTAATCGGCCACTCCAATCCAAAGGAAACAAAGAAAGAGCAAAGCCGTGAGATCTAGAAAAAAAAAAAAAAAAAAGAAGAGAGAGAGAGAGAGAAAGGAGGAACCTTGGTGAGTGATCGCTGGCGAAACTTGGCATTGTCGTACTGTACATCTTTCATTGAATAGGGTAGAGATTTCGACATTACTCTTAAAATTGGGAATTATATCTATTTACAGTGGAACCCTGTCGCGACTTTTGGTGTAAATCTAGATTGGATTGAGATAATTAGAGAGAGAGAGAGAGAGAGAGAGAGAGAGAGAGAGAGAGAGAATCTAGATTGGGATTGAGAGAACTCGTAGGCGCGGATGAAAAATCTGCAGAGAAATATATATATATTTTCAAGGCAGAGCTTTTACTCTCTCTGTGTGTGTATTTATTACTGTTTGGCTAAAACATGGCATCTTGATTTTGATTTCTTGATTAAAGTCAATGGTTTTCATTTTTCTTTTCTTCTTTTTCATTTATTTTTCGTTCTTAAATAAATAAATAGATTACCAACTAACGCTTTTGCAAAAATCATTTTCGGGCCTAGCGTTTTATCTTTCGTTTATGGGCTCAAGTTCGGGCCTTGCGTTTTTTCTTTTATTTATGGGCTCTCTTATTGGACTGTGCTATTTGGGCCGCCTCAAATAGAGATTAGGTTAATGGACCAAATTCTTGATTAATTAACAAATTGATACAATTTTCACACACACACACATATATATAAAATAATATACACCACTTCTACTTAACACACATATAAATAATACATTAATATAATATAATACATTACCAATATCAAAATTGAAATAATATATATATATATATATATATATATATATATATATATATATATATATATATATATATATATATATATATATATTGGAGTTCCCAATAAGAAGAAGAAGAATAAGAAGAAAAAATCCCACCACCTCCGATATATCCCTTAATTCGCTACCCAATAAAATCAATCCCATTATTAAAATTCTACCGATATATCATCGAATTAAGCTGTTTATTTGATGAAGTCTGCAGAAAAATTAATGGGCAAGATAATCACCATTTTCATCTCTCTACTTCTCCTACTCTCACTGATCATCATCTCTTCGGCGGGCCCCACTTCTGCTGCTCGGCCAGCTGTAATTCCTCACGCAGATTATTATTATTATCGTCATCGTCATCGGTCAATCAAGAAAAGCAGCAGTAGTGGTACTGCTACTCCAGATTTCTTGAACAATGTTGATCATCATCAGAAGAAGAAGAAGAGAATTATGGGAAACAGGTTGGACGAAGAGAGACGTTTCTCGGCCATGCTGCCCAAGGGCTACGTGCCACCTTCTGGTTCGTCCCCGTGTCACAATGTCTACCCCAATTCTGTCACCTTCTTCTGCGATGATCTTTCTGCTCAAACAACCCAACCCTAAAATTAGGGTTTTCATACAATATGTATACGCACATTTAAATCTTGAGAAAGTCTTGGTATAGTTTTGTTGCATAAAGTTCAGTTACCTGTGAACGATTTCATATTCTGTTCTGTTAAATAAAAATCTTGGATTTCTTTCTTCTTTTTTTTTTTTCGCCTTTTACTTGATCTTTAATTTTGTGTTTTTTAATTTATATCAAATTTTAAAATATATATTTAAAAAAATAAATAATTAAATATACAATTTCTCTCATGATGAACAGGACGATCAAACCTTTTCTTGTATTTCCTAATTTTTCTTGAACAATAACGTATGATACAGCAAATATTTTAAATATTTAATTAATATATATTGAAAGTTATATATATATTTCTGCATATAAAAAGTATTGAGGTCGGTGTTAGAATGTTTGATTATAATTTTATATAAAAGGCTCAACAATTATTACAGGCGGGAATTGAGCATGAAGCATATGATCATTCCCACCATTTTAGGGCATTTTTGTTAATTTCATGAATATATGTATTTCTTAACGTTTACTCCATGCGTTTAATGCATGCATTTTACACAAATCAATAACAAAAGGACACTTATGTTTTGTTTGACTTAATTTTCTGATTAAATTTGAATTAATCCAACCATATTAGAGACTAGAGAGTGTATGCAACCTTTTACCCATACTTTAATCAAGATTTGAATTGGATTTATGAAAAAAAGATTGATCTTTATTTATTTATTATTTTTTTTTGGTAGAACTAAAAAATACATTAAACAAAAGTCAACAGTTTTTTTTTAATTCAAAAATATATATTATTAAATAGTTCGATATGACAATGGAGCCATTTTGTGGTCTAGAGGAGGGCTTTTTCGAACTTTCACTAACTTGCCTTTTTCATAAAATCGCAGCGATTTTGAATTCAATAGTCGCTAAATCAACTTAAAAAGCGATATTATTTTAGTTTGATTTTAGACGGACCGAAAATTTGGGTGGGAGACGTCGTCGTTTCAGTGACATACAAGAATGTCTCTGAGAACAAAAATCAAACACCTTACCGGCGCTTTCCCCACCGCCATCCGCCACCTCTCTTCCAACCTTAAACGCCGCCCACACCCACACCCACCACCGAGGCAGGATCCATACTCCCTCCTGAAGGAAGACCCGATTCAAGTTCTGTCGGACCTCTGGGTGAAGTCATTCTCCCAAACCCAGAAACCCTTCAACAATCTCTCCGGCTTCCTCTCAAAACTCGACCTCTGGCTGCTCGCTTACCAGCGCGCGTGCGCTCACGCCACCGGCTCCTTCCCTCCCAGAAATGCCATCCCATCGTACACCCTGTCCAACCTCGTCTCCCTCAGAGACGCAGTCATCCACAACCAGTTCCAATGGGACTCCAAGGCTGAGCAGTTCATTCGCAATCCGAACGATAAACCCTTACACCTACTTTCAAATCGCAAGCTCCAATCGATGTTGGCATCCGCCACCCAGCCGTTTCAAGACCGGGTTGTTCAGGAAGTTCTGTTGATGATTCTCGAACCGGTTTTCGAGGCCCGTTTCTCTGCGAAGTCACATGCGTTTCGGCCCGGTAGGAGCCCTCATACTGTTATTAGAACAATCAGGAGTAACTTTGCTGGCTACTTGTGGTTTATAAGAGGTGATTTGACTGATATTTTTGATAATGTAGATTTAAATGTAGTGTTGGGCTGTGTCGAAAAATCTGTAAAAGACAAGAAGGTTTTGAACTTGATTAAATCAGGGCTGAGAGGGGCAGAAAAAAGTCACAAGCATCTCGTACATAAGGCGGAGAAGGTAACCCCGCAGAAAAGAAAGAAGGGGCAGACGAAGAAGAGGATATTGTCCGAAAATGAGCCGAAGCCCGACCCTTATTGGTTGAGGGCATTCTTCGGTTTTGCTCCCGAGGAGGCTGCGAATGTGCCCGATTGTGGTTACTGTGGAATTCTAAGTCCTCTGCTGATAAATGTTTGTCTGAGTGAATTCGATTACATGATGGAAAATAAGATACAAGAGTTCTTCATGCCTTGTCAATCCGATTCAATATGGAAGCATTCGATAAACGACGGCTGTCACAATCCTTCTTGGCCCGAATTTGTTCCCTCGAGTGGTAAGGAAAAGACTCGGAAAATGGAATACGTTAGGTATGCTGGTCATTTTCTAGTTGGCATAAGGGGTCCAAGAGAGGAAGCAGTGAGAATTAGGAAGGAAATCATCGAGTTCTGCGACAGCAAATTCGGTATTAGGTTGGACAATTCAAAGGTTGAGATCGAGCATATCACTAGGGGAATTCAGTTCTTGGATCATATTATTTCGCGTAGAGTTATACACCCTACTCTTCGTTACACTTCAAGCGGTGGCAAGATTGTGAGTGAGAAAGGTGTGGGGACTTTACTCTCTGTCACAGCTAGCTTGCAACAGTGTGTTCGTCAGTTTAGGCGGCTTGCTTTTGTAAAGGGTGATAAAGACCCAGAGCCTTTGCCTTGCACGCCTATGCTATATTCAGGTCAAGCACACACAAACGCCCAGATGAATAAGTTACTCGAAACAATGGCGGACTGGTATAGATACGCAGATAACCGGAAAAAAATAGTTGGGTTTTGTGCGTATGTCATTCGCAGCTCTCTTGCTAAGTTGTACGCTGCGAGATATAGGTTGAAATCTCGTGCGAAGGTGTATAAGATCGCTTCGCGCGATCTTAGCCGTCCGTTGAGGGAGAGTAGTAACAATTCTGCTCCCGAGTATTCTGATCTTTTGAGGATGGGGCTTGTGGATGCCATTGAAGGCGTTCAATTTTCTCGCATGTCTTATATTCCATCGTGCGATTATACTCCTTTTCCTAGGAATTGGGTTCCCGATCATGAGAAACTGTTGCGTGAGTATATCAAATTGCAAGATGCTAAATTCTTTTGTGAACTGAATAAGTCGGTCAAGAAGCAAGGTTTGTGCTTGCCTCAAGATAAGATATCTAAGATTGTGTGGGACTTCAAAATCCTTGGATTTTTGAGCGATCGGTTTAATGATGATAAAGAGAAAGAAAGTACTTGATACTGTAGGTAATCTTCAAGTGGCCAAGTGTTTTGTTGGGATTTTTCGATTTTTATTGGAACTTCCTGCATACTAGGGTTGCTACAGAAAATGCAGAACTTTTAAAACGACAATTCGGTGTGTAGTGATCAAGACAAAGTTTGATAGTGTAAATTATCAAGAAATGAAACCTTTGCATGCAAATAAGAAGGTAGCGAAATAGTGCTCACCTTATCTTCGTGAGGAATGGGGGATCAACTGCCTCCGTTTATTGCAAGCAACAGGGCAAGATTAAGGAACTTCCATTGAAAAAACCTAAGACAAGTATAAATTACAGTTGCCGTAGTTTGCTGAACAGAACGGATATTGTTAATGTTGTCAACTGAGGTAATTTGTCTTTCTTAACTTTTAATTACTTTTCCCTTTTCATTCGATAATCAGTAAGTTCCGAAGTTTGACGTTTTTCTTATGTTATGTTAAATGGTCTCTAGGGCAAGCTTAAACGTGTTTCATCGTCAGACTCTTCCGACGAGGATATTCACCGTTTTACTCATCGGATAAATAAAAAGCTTGATGAGTGGTACTCGGTATGGAAATCGTTTTTCTTTCACACAATATTCCTTTTATTCATTTATCGGCCATATATCTTTATTGCTTGCCCTGATTTCTTGTTCGTGGATGTCATGCTTTTGTGTGTATGAACTAGCAGATTTGAATTGATCTTGATGCTACTATAAACATCAACCTTATCAGGATTTTTTGTTCAGAGACGTCGAATATAGACTAAAGATAATTCTAGGCGCCACCTACATTACTCGATTAAGTATCAAATCTGCATAAAATATAGACTTTCGAGAGCGGTGGGGGCCATGGCCCCCCCACCCGGCCAATTTATCTAGGAATTTCGATGCGTACCCACTGAAGATAGTAAGGGATTGGCTGTATCCATTTTCAGAACTTTTTCCATGAGATTATTTATGCAATAGTTTTTGACGAATTAGATGCTGATATAGAAATGGAAAGAAAGTAAAGTAAATAAATAAATAAACAAAGTATAGAATAACTTGTTGGGCTTTCTAATTGAAGTTTCATTGCCCACTGGGAATCGGTCATGCTAGTTATATGTTATTTCCAGTTGTTGAAAGCACTTTTTGTGAGACTATCTTTTGTACGCAACGTTACCATCAATCAGCCTAGTGGTCTTTTTCTTTTTTACATATTAAATATTAGTGTAAATTACGATCACATCCTTGAGATAAGGTCAAACTATGAAAAAATCCTTCCTGTTTGGATAATTACAACCATTCCTTAACTATGAATTTTCTTACGCGTCCACCCATGCGATGTGAAATTTAGTGGAATCTTCTAGATTATATGGAATATTCTCAAGTTTGTATCCATTTTATCTCATTCGAGCTCCACATTTTGAAGCAAAATGATCATAAAATCTGTTTTTTGGCTTGTATATATCAGATTGTGGTACATCTGAAACTATATATTTGCACAAAACGAGTACAAACTAGAGAACATTCCACGGAATTTAGAAGATTATGTTGAATTTGACACCATAAGGGTGGATGTGTACGAAGATTCGTAGTTGAGGGGCTAATTTTAATTACCCAAAATGAGGGTTTTTTGTGTGTAATTTAACCTTACCTTAGGGAGTGTTTGTAATTTACCCTAAATACTAAAATGATTTTTGATAAAATAATATGTGAATGACTTTCAATTTTCATATTATTGAAAAATAATTAGTTTCAATCATTTAATAATGTTGTGAATTCAATTAAAAATTGTAATAAACATGTACTTGAAGTGGACTAGGTTTATCATAAAAAATGTGTGACAAATTTCACAGTTAGGGTTGGAAAAAATATTGGTGACGAGGTAGGCAAATGTCATGTTCTTGTAGATGCTATTTAACAACGTGTGGCTGTTTTAATGCAGTTGTGGTACAAAATCAAAATTTAATGAGTACATAATATATAGGTGAAGAAATTAAATTAGATGTTAAATAGATTAATATTGAATTATTATTCAATATTAAAAATATAATAATAATTTTATATATAGATATTAAATAAGTACTAACACATTTAAATGAGATAAGGAAGAAGAAGAACAAGGATACTGCTACTGTAGTACTAAATAGAGTAATTTCAGAATTACACCAGCATAAGAACCCAGAT
>NW_012193430.1:84477-106057 GCF_000504015.1 Erythranthe guttata
GAACCGATCGTGTGGTGAGGGATGTCCAAATCCTTTGTCACAATCGACGGTTGCGATTGGTCCATTCTTTCTTGATGATTCGATATTTGACTCTCTTGATATATATATTTACGGGGCTATATACATATCAGGTTATATAGAAAATGAACGACGATCGAATGAATTATACGGCATGGATTAGGAGTGAAGGTTCGGCAAGCTATCACCTATATATTCCAATTCAAGAAAAGGGATGAAGCAGCCATGTTTGATAATATATACTAAATAAAACAACAAGTTGATAAACGAGGCAAGTTGTTAACTTATGCAGAATTTGCCGAAATGGGTTGACTTTCGGGATCACAAACTATATATATATATATATATATATATATATATATATATATATATATATATATATATATATATATATATATATATATATATATATATATAGCGAATGGCAAAAGCCCATTACATGGGACTTAAATGCATTTTGGTCCACAAAAAAAATTGTCTCTCAATTAAACCCATCCCATGTCTTTAGTCTAAAATACCCTCTCTATAATATAATTTTTATCAATTTCATCCATTATGCTCTAACTTCATTAAAATTACACATTGACCCTGGATTTAAAACAATATATCACATTAACCCCCAAAAAATTTTTTTTTTCAGAAAATTATTTTGTTTCTGAAAACTTTTTTTTTCCGGCCAGATTCCGGCGTTGGCTTTTTTTTTTTTTTTTATTTTTTTTTGAAATTTTTTTTTTTCTGAATTTTTTTTCCGGCCGGTCAACCACCGCTCTCCGGCGTTGACTTTTTTTTTTTTGAATTTTCTTTTTCTTAAAAAAAATATTTTAATTAATATTACTGTCTTGGCTTCTAAATTACAGTCTCAGACAGTATATTACTGTTTGGGACAGTAATATTATGAATATTATTTTCCCGAACAGTAATATTTTTAATATTATTGTCTAAGACACTTAAATTACTGTTGTAGACAGTAATTTAGCAGCCAATGCAGTAATATTAATTAAAATAATTTTTTGTAAGAAAAAAAATTAAAAAAAAAAAGTCAATTAACAGTTAAATTACTGTCTTCGACAGTTAAAAAACTGCTGGAGACAGTAACTTATTAACGAATACAGTAATATTAATTAAAAATATTTTTTTAAAGAATAAAAAAGTCAATTAACAGTTAAATTATTGTATCCGACAGTAAAATAACTGCAGGAGACAGTAATTTAGCAACGAGTACAGTAATATTAATTAAAATATTTTTAAAAAAAATCAATTAACAGTTAAATTACTCTCTACGACAGTTAAATAACCGGTGGAGACAGTAATTTAGTAGCAAAGACAGTAATATTAATTAAAATATTTTTGAAGAAAAAAAAGGTCAATTAATTGTTAAATTACTGTCTCCGACATTTAAATAACTGCCGGAGATAATAATTTAGCAGCCAAGACAGTAATATTAAGTAAAATATTATTTTTAAGAAAAAACAAAATTATAAAAAAAAAAAATTAGTCAACGCCGGAGACGGTCAATGGCAATTGACCGGCCGGAAAAAAAATTCGGGGAAAAAAAGTTTTTAAAAAAAAAAGAAAAAAAAAGTCAATGCCAGAGACCGGCGGTCTCCGGTGGTGGCGGGTCAAAATTGGGGTCAAAATTAAAATTAGGGTTAAAATTGGGTAATTGATGAAATTGGGCTAAATTGAGATGTAAATCATGAAATTGGAATTGAAATGAATTTCAATGAATTGGGAGTAATTTTGGTATATATAAATGAATTTTCCTTATTTGCAAATAAGGTTGAATGGGCTGAATTTATTTGAAAGACAAAAAAATTGGATGTCCCTCTTTTAATTAAGTGCATTTGTCATTGGCCTATTTGCCAATTTAACATATATATATATATATATATATATATTCATTCTATTTTGTTGGGACGTCAATTTTAGCAATAAAATGCTTAGATACGTTACTCGAAAATATCAACTGACGTATCTCATTACATATTTTTCAATAATGATTATATACATATCACAAGTATGTATACAGTATATATATATACGTGTGTGTGTGTGTGCGCGCGCAAAATGAGGTGTCCGATTCTCCAGTGTCTTCAACATCCGAGCAGTGACTCTTGCTTTCTACCTGCAATGCATACAAACACACATCCTAAAATATCAGATTCAGACCATTATTTTATTCAAATAATTTATCAACACTCACACACACACACTCATGTGACTCAGAGTTATAAAATATGTATATTGTAGTTGTAGAATATGTAATGTTAATATATATTCATTTGTTTAATGACCACGTACAGTTGAATTTTTTTTCTCTAATTAAGTGTGTGTCATTTGTCAATGAGATTTTTAACTTAGGTCCTTTTAATTTTTCTTGACACAGATATCTCATGTTTAATAATTTCATTAATTATAATAATTAGTGAATTCTAGCCGGCAAATAAATACTAATATTAATTTTTTAATCAGTTAAGTTCCACGGTTATTAATCAATTAATTATCGTCTGATAAAGTCTCGTCCAATTTCCATAGGTAGTTGTGCAACATGCATCGAGAGAAGTACCAGCAGATATATACATATATATATATATATATATATATATATATATACACACACAGTGGCGAATCCATGATTTTTGCCAAAGGTGTTCGAAATTAATTATAGTAAAAAATATAATGGTTGGGTAAAAGTTTACGGGGGTTCGGGGGCAGCGCCCCCGATTTTTTTAATACTATACACATTAAATAATAAAAATATGTAATATTTTCAAATTTAAAGGGACTATTTTACAAAATTTGGGCTAATTTATGAAATATTTAGACATAAAATTGGTGAAAATATTAAATGAGTGGTAAACATATTAAAGTTGCAAGTGACAAAATGTGTATTTCATTAGCATATTCTGAATTTTCAAAATATAAAAAAATACTCACAGAGGTAAATTTAGAAAACAATTGAAATAATATATATATATATATATATATATATATATATATATATATATATATATATATATATATATATATATATATATATATATATATATATATATATATATATATAGATAATATAAAATATTAAAGGAATTGTAAATAAATTAGAGTTGCAAATAGCAAAATATATGTTTTATTAGGAGATTTAGATTTTTTGAAATATAAAAAAATACCCTGATGCCAAATAAATAGGAGGATACCTGTCACAAGAAGGTCTCGAACTTTGGACCTCCTTGGAATTGAAGGAAGAACTCTACCAATTCAGCTACAGCTTTACATGTTGAATATACAGATTTTAAGTTATATAAAGGTACATATATAGGGAATATTTTTTTTTTAAATCAAGGGCACACCCTTGGACCACACTAGATACGCCACTGCACACACACACATATAAACAAAACACCCTCGAGCGCACCATGCAAACCCCACGTGACCAAATGCGAGGTAACCCAATAGAACGAGCTCTACCACGTGACACATGTTATATATACACAGAGACTCAACTCCCAAAACCTCTGTGCCCTTTTATTTATTTTTTAATTTTTATTTTATTTTAGACACATATTATATATATATTGCACACAACAAACAACAACAATGTAACAAAAAGATAAACCACCCGGCCCCCATGTGACTGAGATCGAAAGCTGATCTGAAGGGCGTTTTTCTCTGTTGTTTTCCTCTGTAACAATTATACAATCAAAACTCTGGTGATATAATATATATACAAGTGGCATGCATGCATGCAGCCACTCACGTGTACTACGTTGTGCTGTTGGTTCTATTACTCACTGCCTAAACCCTAATTAATCTCCCTATTTTGTGTTTTGTTCATGGAGGATCTGTAAACTCGTGTCCTTTTTTTCTTTCTGGACCCATATTGTTTCTTTTACTGATAAAAAAATAAAAATAAATAAAAAAGAAAGAAAAAAGACAAAATGAGATAGGAGATAGGGTTGGTCCCACAAATAATGAAATAATATTAAAAAAAAAAAACCAAAAAAGTTAGAAGATTATGAGTTATAATCGGACAACGAAACAGTGAATAAGGGCACTTATCCTCTGCCCATCTTGTTCATGTGTCGGGCCGAACTCTTAATGAGATTTGAAATAAGAGTAAATTATGATTACCTACCCTCAGTTTTGGTGTAATTACAGATAAACTCCCTTTATTTTGGAAATTTATGGATACCTCTCTTGAGGTTTGATATTAATTGGCTAACGCAACATTTAACTCATTTGACAATTGCTAATTTTGAAAAAAAAACTACTTTTACGATTGGCCAATTATTGAGTAAATTGAATTTTTGATATTTTAAGTGTAACTTTCGGAAGCAGCAGAGTTTGGAATTTCCATTTTTTGGTCACTATAATATATAATACATTATAATATTTATATTATATGTGTAATATTCGGGGAATTTTTTTCAGAATTTTCGAAAATTAAAATTGGATTGGAAATCGGAATTAAATATACATCAAATTCCATTCATCCAAAGCGCTGGAATTAACAAATTCAAATCATTCGGCTTTTCATGAGGTTCTACTACTACAGTTGATCAAGTTTATGATTATATTATCTCATTGGTGATAAGGTTCTGGAGTTGGAACTCAATCTGCTTCACTAATTTTACTTTTAATGCCAATAAATACTAAAAATAAATACCAAAAAATTAAAGAAATAAACAGTTGAATTATGTATTTTCAAGTAAATTAAATTACATTTTTTTTAATAATTGGGTCGTGTCAGGTTTGATTTGATTACAATGACCCTAGCTCGTTTGTCCCTATCTTCTGCGTTCAAAATAAAACTGAGGCAATTATAAAACCAACTTTTTTTATTATACCACATGATCGAGGTGAAATTTATTGAGTAATGTCCAAGCGTAAATATATACATTTATGCGCATTTAACGTATATATTATCTGATATATTTCACTCGATGTAACATTATAGTTAAATAATTTTGATCGTATGTTTACGTCGTTAAATGTGTCATTCGAAATCCCCACCCCACCCTATTTTTGGACCTGGTTTAAAAAACGTAAAAGAAATTAAATGAATTAAAGGTTTGTGTAGACTCAGTTTATATAGGTTTGTTTGATATGCCAATTATTAATCGTTGATCTGCACACAAACACACACACTCATGTGTATGTGTGTTTAGTGGAAAGTTATTTCACCACATCAACAATTAATATATAATTACCCAGTGTATTTCATGAGGTATAGCATGTCAAAAACGGTTTATATATATGTGAATTTGCAATCCCACAGCACAACAACAAAACATTGATGCATGTGTGGAGAATCATATTCCTTTTCTAATTGGCTATAGTATTATATATTAATATTCCTAGTATTTTTGTCGTAATTTAAGGTCATGAATAGCCTAATTAATAAGCATCTCTGCTGCACTAATTAGTAGCAGAACCAAATACTTAAACACAGAAGAGATCGAAGCTCGAACAATCCTTTCGGCCAATGAAACCCTAATTAACACACGTTCCTTAACTGCACTAATAACACGATCTCCTCATCTTTCGATTTGTTCGACCCTATACCCGGTGATAAATACCGGGTGGGTCTTCTGCTGCCACGTGTATCTTTTTTGTATTTCATAATAATATATTCCCCGCTAGGATTTACCTTTAGGAGTTTTAGAAAAAAAAAATTAAAAAAAGACACGTGGCAGCAGAAGACCCACCCGGTGTTTATCACCGGGTGTAGGGTCGAAGGAACCCCATCTTTCCGTAATACAAACTCTAGTTAATTATATTATTCTGAAACTGACCTCGTTTTTAGCCATATTGAACCTTCGAAAGTCCAATAATACAATTGAGTTTCATTAAATTATTTAATTTTATCTTATCTTAGCAACCAAACGAGACCGCGCTTAATTATTTGAAAATACAAATCATTGAAGCTTTTGGGCTACTCTTTGTAGATTAACGCAAACTTAAAGTATTAGCTGTTCACAGCGATGAACAAGGTTTGCAGAAATGGCGGCATAGCGCTCGAAATAGGCATCAAGCTGGAATAGAAACGGTAGTTCCCTCGCCATTGTACCGTAAAACGTACATAACACAATACGATAGAAAATAAAATAAATAAATAAATTGACAATAATTTTTTGTCACTATATATATATATATATATATATATATATATATATATATATATATATAGCCATATTATTGTCGTGTTAGTTGGTATTAATTATTATTGGTCTATATATACTTATAGCTATAGTTAAATTGCTGTTCGACGTGACAAAAGGGGCTACTCATTCTCAGTATGTAAATAAAAAATGTGATGCATGTGAAATAGTGTGTGTATGTATGATTTTCGATTAAATAAATTAAATAATTGGTGAGTACATTTGACATGAGCATGACTCAGTAAAATTTGAATTCTTCGATCATTAGATCGGTGGTACACCAAGTTCTACGTATCCTATATAAATTAACCCAAGCGAGGGAATATATCATAAAATAGAAGAAATGACACCTGTGTAGGTTGTCGAAGGAGCCGTATAATTTCTTATTTAATTAATTAATTTAAATTTCGTCCTCGATAGTATAAGAAGAAGTTACACACAAATTAAAGCCAGATGTCTCTCCATAGTTTCCAACGCCATGCATCATAAGCATTTAGCATAAAGATCTCCTCTCTATATAAACCCCATCAGCTAGCCCGCGCTTAACAAATTACACACAACTTCTCTCGATCTCTAGCTATATATATATATACATCTCTTTCTCTCTCTAAACTTAAGTACATATACCAGAAGTAGTAATAATAAAGATGGTGGTTTTATCTCTGCCAGTTCTTGATAACGGCCTACCCCACATCATCAAAACAAGCAAGCCCACATCAAACACTTTCACCGGGATTCCGGTTGTTGACCTTTCGAACCTCGCAAACGCTAAAACTCTTATAGTCAACGCCTGCAAAGAATTCGGTTTCTTCAAAGTGGTCAACCATGGCGTCCCCATGAATTTGTTGACCGAACTAGAAGCCGAAGCTGTTAGGTTTTTCGAGTCACCCCAACACCAAAAGGACAAATCGGGCCCCCCCAACCCTTTCGGCTACGGCAACAAGAAAATCGGGCCCAACGGCGATGTGGGCTGGGTCGAATATCTTCTCTTCTGCACAAACCCTCATAACCCAAACGCCGCCGCCGTTCCAGGACTCCAACAAACTTTACGGTAACTACTTAATTAATTTAGAGGAATTATATTTATATATAAAAATACTTGTAATTAAAAATGACGTCATTTTTGATTTTTTTTTTTTTTGCAGCAATCTTGTGAACGAGTATGTATCGGCTGTAAGAAACATGGCATGCGAAGTACTTGAAATGATTGCGGAAGAATTGCAGCTTGCGGAGAGTGATGCTTTGAGTAAAATGATCAGAGATGAAAAAAGTGATTCTTGTTTCAGGCTTAACCATTACCCGCCATGCCCGGACCTCGGAGAATTGAGTGGCCGCCGGAGTTTGGTTGGATTTGGAGAACACACAGACCCACAGATTATGTCTGTTTTAAGGTCAAACAACACATCCGGTCTGCAAATCTGCCTCAAAGACGGCGCGTGGGTTTCCGTACCATCTGATCCCGAATCGTTCTTCCTCAATGTCGGTGATTCTTTGCAGGTATAATATGTATAATTAATTTGGTAGTACAGTTAAACCTCTATAAATTAATACTGTCGGGACTAGAGAAATTCTATCAAGTTAGTGAATTATATTAGATTATCGAGTTAATTATTTAACGCGTTCTCACCGAGTCGGGACTGAGAGAAACTATTATGCATGTAAGCGAAGTTATTAATTTATTGAGTATTAATTGATCGAGGTTCTACTGTACGTACTTTTGTCAGTATAGACGATCATTATATATATTGATTATATATATGTGTATTTGTGCATGAATGAATGAATTAATTAGGTAATGACAAATGGGAGGTTTAGGAGTGTGAAGCACAGAGTGTTGGCGGCAGATAATATGAAATCGAGAGTGTCGATGATTTACTTCGGAGGGCCGCCTTTGACGGAAAGGATAACGCCGTTGTCGGAAATAATGGAAGAAGGTGAAGAAAGTTTGTACAAGGAGTTCACATGGTCGGAATACAAGAAGTCAGCTTACAAGACTAAGTTAGGTGATGACAGGCTTGAGTTTTTTCTAAAGTCTGCTTCTTCTGCCTAATCATGTATTAACTAATGGTCAAGAGTTGACCCCCTTAGCTTTTAGCTCTAGCTCTAGCTAGACATATGAATAGGGTTCGTTTTTTTTTTTTTTAGAGAAATTTATTTTTATGTTTTTATTTATGACGTCACCTAACTTTGGGTTTTGTGTTTATCATGAGTTGTTGTAACGACTAGGACCGTGTTGGTATTAATGCAAATGTCATGGTTGTATGTCATCTCTGTCTGAAATTAAATGTGGCCGTTATCTGGTTCGTTGGGGGGTTTTGTGCTGCCTTGGTCCTTCGCCGGGGTTTCACTTATTAATTACATCAACAATCTAACTAATTCATGAATTTTTATGTTGCAATTTTTTTTTTAAAAAATCATGAAAATTGTATTTTTCATTCAATAAAAAAAAAGAGAGAAAAATAAAACCCTTTTTCAAATGGATCTATATTACAATATACTCCATTTGTTCCATAATATCTGTCTCTTTTGAGAAATTTTGTTGTTCCATATTATTTGTCATTTTACAATTTCAATACTGCATTAATTGCTTATTTTTCAATTTTACCCTTATTAACTTTATATCACTCTTCTTGCATTAATTACTAAACAAGAGTATTTTGGTCCATCAATATCAATTTTCCTAAAATCAAGACATATTTATTAATATTCTTAAGATTTGTGCCAAGGTGAAAAACGACACCTATTTAGAAACGGATGGATTATATCTTATTAATTAATATATCACAACACACTATTATTATTATGGGCCAACATATCACTATCCACCCATGTAGCTAGTCAATGGGCTTTAGCCGATGAGTCCGCATCAAGTCCCAAATAGCCAATTGGAATTCAATTCACACCATTCACATCATAATCATTTTTTTTTTACTAACTAATGATTTTATTAGTAAGACGTGAATTAACATGTATTTTGAAGGATAAAATAGTCTTTAACTTGTCTAGTCATCCCCTATTAAATTAATTTGAGAGGTGCTACTAATTTAATGAAATAATAACATTTATCAGCAAACTTTGCTTTTAGTAGCAAATTTAAGAAAAAAAATGTGAATCTTATCAGTCGAATGTGTATACTAGCTAGCACCAACTAATTATTCGGTAAAACATTATAGCGGTGACCAAACGAGCGATAAACCCAGCAATCAGCATTAATTTGATGTCGTGAGTATATTTTCGCTAACAGCCAGCTTTTATATTATATGTTACTATTAAAATAAAGGGTAAATTTCACTTTACCCCCTCGTACTCTGCCTGAGAGTTACTTTACCCCCTCGTACTCTCAATTTTATCGATTTACCTCCTTGTACTTGTACAATTTCCCAATACATCCCTTTTCTTCAATTTTTGTCAATTTTGACTCTAACGCCGTTTGGTCAACTCTGTAAATTACAAAATTGCCACTGCCTATAACGCGTCGTTTCTCCTCCGTCAATATTGTCATTTCTTCTTCTCCCACCACTTCCCCTTCCAAGATATCCCCAAATTGAACCCCTAACTTAGTAAAAATCAAGACCAAAAAATTGATCGATTCCACCCAGTGCAAAGAAAAACATATATGAATGTGTGAAACTTTCTCTTTTCTAATTTCGAGAGTCAAAATAAAAAAATTCAATATTTACGTCAATATTTTGACTCTTGACCAAATGGCGTCAGAGTCAAAATCGAAAAAAGTTGACGAAGAGGGTTGTATTGGGAAATTGTACAAGTACAAGGGGGTAAATCGACGAAATTAAGAGTACGAGGGGGTAAAGTGGTTCTTGGGCAGAGTACAAGGGGGTAAAGTGGAATTTACCCTAAAATAAAATATTACAAAAACAAAAATGACACCATCATATATAGTATATCCCTAGCTGAAGTAATAGTTGGACTTGGGGCCTTCCTTTCAATTCTGTGATTATTGATCATACTGCACATAGATTCGATATGTAGAAGAGTAACACTGGATGTGCTCCACACGAACAATATAATGCAAAATCGAAATAATTTAAATTAGACATCTCAATAATCACTTCATGTCCATATATACCCACTTAATATTAGTGGTCTAAAAAAATTGATCTGACTTTCGATATGACCATTTTGGCCCGTATACGTACGAGTATTGTTTCTGGAACCTAGTTTCGCTGAATTTTACCGATAATATATAACCTTAGATCTGCACACAGTTACAGTTACACGTGTGTGAGAATATGGTTACGCTATACTTGTAACTTTAATTTTTTATTTAAAATTTTAATTATTTTTATGAAAATGCTAAATTTGATTTGATCTATCTACTTTCACCACTAAATATATAGTAAAAAAAAACTATTGTGTGGTTGTCAAAAAATTAAATAATTCAGAATCAAATTAATTATAAGAAAGTTAGAAAGAGTGGTATGAACAAATTAAATGGGTGATTACCGACATGAAAACAGGGAATAAGGACTGGCCACAATTACAAATAAATATAGTAAAAAAAATTCCCACGTGATTTATTGAAACTTATGGCCCCATTAATGTCAGCTCAATTGGGATTTGGGACTGATAAAATGTCTGGCCAGATCGAGATAATTTCCCATATTATTTTTAACTTCTCTTTTATAGTAAAATAAATAAAATTACAACTTGAAAGCTGGCTATATATAGAAAGAGATACTGAGAAAACTTGAGGTTTGGTGGAAAAAGAAAACCGCACACAAGTTACAAAATTTATTTTAATTGAAAAAAAAATAAAAATAATAATAATAATAATAATAATAATAATAATAATAATAATAATAATAATAATAATAATAATAATGTTTAACTGAAACTTTGAACAGTTGAACTTCCTCCTAGTACTGTACGAGGATAATTTGGGAACTAATAAGAGATAAATAATATTTTTAATAATGGGAGTAGCGTCTGGTTTGATTTGACCCAAGGGCCAAAGATGAACTCATTTGGAGCAATTACCATATATATTTGGTTGTTGCTATAGTAAAATAAAAAAGGAGACAATAATAATAATATATTATTTTATCGATGAAAAGAAACTGATAGTAACCCTAACCCGTCTTTTTCTGCACTCCCCTTTAATGGGTGTCATTCATCTTCCGTATAGCCCGCCCGTTTCTGTAACTAAGAATCCTATTCGGGCCCCCATTTTATTCACCATCAAGATCCATTCTGTTGATGTGAATGACCCGACCCACAAACTTTTCTTCTGTTTTTATTTGGTTTCTTCTCTTTTAACTTTGATATATAGAACTATGCTGCACGGACACTTCTAAAAGGTGAAGAGTCCCCGTATCCGATACCTGGACACTCGGACACTTCCGGACACTTCTCGGACACCCGTGTCGGGTCGTGTCGTAATTTCGCTAAAAGTAGGACACCCGTATCGGGCAGTGTCCACAATTTTAAGAAAGTTAAGACACTTTTCTTACGTTGTAAGAGAGAGCCCTAATTAAAAAAAATGCGCATTTTCTTCTGTAATACACATTTCCTCTGTTTTCTTTGTGAGTCCACCCAAAACTCCAAAAGTCTAGCATGCGACGGCGATCAAGAACACGAGCAACAAGGGCGAGTGGTTCTCTTATGCGATGACGACTTATACATATTTTTTACAATTTATAAATGTACCCCTATATTTTTATTATTTATAAATATACCCCTATATTTTTTATATTTACGCGTATCCCCCACGTGTCCGTATCCTAATTTTTTAGAAATGCCGTATCACTGTGTCCGTATCCGCGTATCGCCGTGTCCACGTATCCGTGTCCGTGCACCATAGATATAGAAATGGCATTCCCCCTTGAATCTTGATATACTATAAAATTTTGCTCAAACTTACATCCAATCTAGCTAGTTACGTCTCTCTCTCTCTCTCTCTCTCTCTCTCTCTCTCTCTCTCTCTCTCTCTCTCTCTCCCCCCCCCCCCCTTATAACAATTAATATCACAGAAATATAATGTTGGTTTCACGTCATCCAGTTCTTGAAAATCTAGGCCACATCAAAACATGCAAACCCACATCGTCGTCGTTGAATAACATTTTCACCGGGAATATTCCCGTTGTAGACCTTTCAGACCACACGGTCGCTAAAACCCTAATAGTTAATGCCTGCAAAGAATTCGGTTTCTTCAAAGTGATCAACCACGGCATTTCCATGGATTTGTCGAACAAATTAGAAGCCGAATCCGTCAAGTTTTTCAAATTACCCAAACAAGAAAAGGAAAAATCGGGCCCTCCTAACCCTTTCGGCTACGGTAACAGGAATATCGGGCCCAGCGGTGATACGGGCTTGGTAGAATATCTTCTCATGTGCGCCAACCCTTGCAATAATCAACTTCATTCACGGAATAGCGCAAATGCCATTGTCGTTCCAGGAATTCAAGAATCTTTACAGTTAGTTATTAGAAATAAGAATTTATAGATTTGACCAGAGAGCTACTGGTAATTAATTAATTGATACAGTCTGTATAATTAATGCTTCATATATTATTGCAGGAGCGTGGTGAATGAGTACGTGTTAGCAGTCAGAAACGTGGCATGCGAAGTTTTAGAAATGATAGCCGAAGAATTACATCTTCAGGCACGGGATACTTTGAGTAGTCTGATCAGAGATGAAAAAAGTGATTCTTGTTTCAGGCTTAACTACTATCCACCATGCCCGGGTCTTCGAGCATTGAGTAATGCTCAAAGTTTGATAGGTTTTGGAGAACACACGGACCCACAAATTATATCTGTTTTAAGGTCAAACGAAGTATCAGGCTTTCAAATTTGTCTGAAAGACGGAGCATGGGTCTCAATACCACCTGATCCCACATCGTTTTTCCTCAATGTTGGTGATTCTTTGCAGGTACATAACGTAAAAGTGTTGAATCTTATTTATACATCTCCTTTGCCTTGTAATTCCGGTAATAATTTGTTGCTAATTACATAGATTTGTATGTTGGTGCAGGTAATGACAAATGGAAGGTTCAAGAGTGTAAGGCACAGAGTGTTGGCCGCAGATACTTTGAAATCGAGGGTGTCGATGATCTACTTTGGAGGGCCGCCTTTGAATGAAAAGATAACACCCTTAAGTTCAGTAATGGAAGAAGGTGAAGAAAGTTTGTACAAGGAATACACATGGTCTGACTACAAGAACTCTGCTTATAAGACAAAATTAGGTGACGATAGGCTGACGAATTTTCAGAAACCTTTCGCCCAATAGTCATTTAGCGAGGTCGTGAGATTTCCGTCACTATTTTTGAGAATTATTGTATAATTAATTGCCATGTGTTCATCGGCATTAATAAAGATCGTACAAATCTTAACAAATGTCACATTCGTTTGAAAATATTACTGTCAAATTTATACAGATAGGACAGTGAAATCCAAATGTATTCACCAGAAATCGTGCACCAAACACAAGTCTCGATAACATCCCATTTAGACAAGCAAAATGAAGACCGTACAATTTTTTTGAAGCACAACACTCATCTAACACAAAAAATGCACCCGGAGAAAACCCTCAGAAACCACCTAGCCCAGATTCAACTTACGCTAATCTCACCCTGTAATAAGTTCACAATTTTTTACCGATAACTCTGCAACGGGTCAGCTGCTTTGCCAGATCTCGCATCAGTCCATGCTTTAGCAATAGTTCTCTTCATCTCCTCATCACCTTCCTCGTACATATTCTGCAAATCAATTATGGATATATCCATAACGGCACAAAGAAACAGAGAATAGAAAACAAAACAATAGAGATAACTGTATGTACCTTCATCAAGCCCATTATCCCAGCCATTGGATCCTTCTCTTTATCTAGATTTGGCTTCAACTGCAGCATATCGTGCGTTGAAGTATTAATGTCTAATACATGGTAAACCATATTTAATTTCAGTTGCAGTCTGATGAGGAAATTACCTTATCTTCTTTGAAGTGCAAATCCAGCCAGTTACCTTTGGATGCCTTTGACAGGATGACAACCACCCTCTTTGGCTTCACAATCAACTTACATTTCTCGGGTTCAATCTCTTTGTTCAACTTTGGTACAGCACAACGATAGTTCTTTCCTTGTACATCATTGAATTTAATGTCGAAAGCCGTCCGCTTAAAGTCAGCTTCAATCTTCTCTTGGTCAACCCCCTCCAACGATATATAAATCTGTGTTTTATTTTTTTTTAATAAAAGACACTCGAGACATTTTAGATACTGAACAAGATGATAGAAATCAATTTATCGAATAGATTAGAGAAGTCGATTAACGGACATGCTTACCTTCAATTTATCATTATCCTGATCCCAGCTGAAGGAGCTAAGTGTAACATAATTTAACAACGGATTTGATGCCGCCTTTGGCGGGATTGATACTGCTGGAGTTGTTGTTTGCAGAGATGGTGCAGGAGCAGCTTCATTTGATATCTGAAACATAAATAACCAATTGAGCAAAATAATAAAGTCATTGCTAAAGTCTCGACGGAAATACTCTGTATACTCTTCTCTCGATTTGGAGACACAAACCTAGAAGTATCTTGCCATGATCCTAGGACAAAAACTGGTGACCGAGGCAGTGGTTACGCATACAATCTTAAAATAAAACAAATTTATCCGACTAGATTAGATGTGAAAGGAATTTGCCCCTAAAATCCCTGTGAATTATCGATTTTTTTTTTTAATAAAACAATTGAACTTCCAATCCGAAAGATTTGTCTTTCGGCATAAGGGCATCCAATAAACTTCCAACTACAGCTCCAACAAGTTCACTATTACTTCTTTTTTGTAGACAGCAAGAAACAGAAACCAATGCAGTTAATTGTTGACAGCAATAATCCAAACAATAACTGGAGTGAACACTGTTCTGTTCTACGTATAAACATCATAACAAAATTCCAGAGCAAAATTAAAAGACAAGTTTTCATCTTTTTTTTCTTTTTTAATTCATTTATCCAGATACGACTAATTTTCACCACATCGAGTTGTATAATAATATCCAAGCTGAGGTAAAAAGTTCTACACACACACACACACACACACACACACACACACACACACACACACACACACACACACACACACGTATCGATGAACATAGAAAAAATAGAAATGCTAGGGTAAAATAGGGACCTTCTCCAATTTGGCAATCTCGGAGGAAATCAGAGAAAGAACGCGCGGCCTCTTCGCGATGCTGTGAAGGTGCTTCAATTCATCCAAATCCAGCGCCAAATCTTCCTTGCCCGCCATTTTTACACTCTTATTTCAATGGAATATTAAATCTGAAGAAAGTATAATCACCCACAGGAACGTGTTGCTTTAATTTTTATAAAGGATTCGAAAATGCTAGAACCCTCAAGATAGATAGGGTTTCTAATTTTGACTAAGTGAATTAGGGAAGCCGTTTGTTGAGTGAAGAAGATTCTAGACTTCCGTTGTCACTTGTTACAGTACACGTGGATTAATCGTAAATTAATATTGGAGCCTTGGCCCAATTCAAATCCAGAATTTGGGCCTCAAATATTAATTTATGTTAAAACTATAATTAAAAGTTTATTTTCCAGTTGGGCCCAACATTAACGATCCTCTGTAAACTATAATTAAAATAACGTAAGATATAAACCACACTAGATTTGTTTTCGACAAAACTTTTGTTTTAACTTTTAATCCATCACTTTCGTAATAAAATTTAAGTTCAATCTTCTTCATTTGCTAAATATACGGTTGCGGATATTTGTTGCTCAATTAGCTAGTTATGTCATCTGTGTATGTTCGTAGGTGCGAAAGCTTTTAGTTTTCGTATTAATGGTGAACGACCTAGCTACTTTTGGCATCCCGACAAAGGTTACATCACTTCTCATTAATCATATTTACTTGCATGACCAACCAAAAACAGAAATTGAATTAAACCACCAGTCCTCGTATATATATGTACATGAGTATGTAGATATATATAGTTGGAATCAGTAGCTAATCCATCATTTTCTTAATTAAATTCAATCTTTCATTTACTAAATATCTGATGTTTACATATTTGTTGCTCGAGAATCGAGATCGATCTCTGATCAAGACTACATACATGTTCATTAATCATGCATGCGCGCGCGCACACACATATATATATATATATATACACTAATTTATGTCATGCATGTATATATAATCGACTAATGATAAATGCTCACGGAAGAACTATATGAATGATTTGCCGTCTTCAACATATCTTAATGACTGTAAACTTATACTTTAATTTTATTAAGGCATAATGTGTACAAGGACTAAGTAGCAAATCTACACGAAATTACCAACTCCGACTCTCACACAAAGAAATTTGATTTGATTTTTTTTTGTTTCTATATAATTCGATATCGTTTGGTTGTTAATATAGGATTAGCCAATATATAAGCATAATTAATGTAATGAAAATTTAATTATTTTATCGGATCACGATACGTTCAATAATTTTTTTTCCTAAATTGCAAAATAAATCAAGATAAAACACGATAACATAATATTTATGTTCGACTATTTAATGTACCAAAACATCAAACAAAATCCAATTATTTAGTTAATTATGGCTAATCTGGTGAACCAAACGAGTCCATAATATTATTTCAATCTTGGGTTCAAGAGTACCGGCCTTGTGTTAGCAATATTAAAATTTGTAGTGAAAAGGCGGTGGGGGGTGGGAGTAGATGGGGGTCAATTTAGGTGCATTTCTGACTTTAAAGGATTTTATGTTCTCACTTAATTTCCACACACTGCATTAATTATATTTATTTAAGACGACTCAGTTGAATCAAATTAGCTAATTACTAATTCTTGTGTTTGTCCACTGATATCAAAAGAGAAAAAGAAAATATAATAAATAAATAAATTCTAGTTTGTACACGATACTTAATATTTTGTTGCCCCTATTGCGGTCATTTTTAACGTGTGACTCATTTTCTATTGCTCCGTTTTCAGTTTATGTGGGCGTAGGCTTCAATAAGAAAGACTAACCACCAAATATCATTATTATTTATTTCCGTTATTCAAATCTAAAGTTACTTTAAGAATATTGGGAATTAAATTAAATACATATACATATTATTAGATTTAGTAGTTAATTATTGGACAAAAAATAAAGTACGTAGTAATGACATGGTTTTGATTTATTTGGAGGCCGCCATTTAATATAAGAAGAATGCATGCTTAAAGATGATGAAAAATATAACAAATGGTGTTGAACTTGAGGACCAAAAATAACTTTAACTCTGGGGTCAAACTGATACGCGTAAAACCTACGTATGAAAAACCGCAAGTGTACAGTATCGCGTTTTGTAGAATAGTGAATTCCAGATATCGATCCACAGGGAATTAAGTTCCTAAATCTACCAAGTACCGTAATTATACTATCCTAAACTTTATCTAGACGGGAGAAAAAGATGGGAGATGACATGAAGCCAAAAGGAAACAAAAATAATAAAAACAACGGTCCGCCAGTATACGCGAGGAATTCCGACGTGTGATGGCTTCTAGGGTAAAATCCACCAGTGTATTATCGATAAAGATCTACAAATCCGAATCTATTGTCAATTCTATGTTCGCTAACCCAGACACTAAAGTACCCTAACCCCCGTCTCCAGTGTAGTTAGAGTCTACCCACAGGTCCGACGTCTCCGTTCAGAACCTGATATTAAGAGAGCATTTAGGTCAAGTCCTTAAGGGCTACCCGAGGTGCATCACGTCTCCGTTTCCACAACCCGAGCTATGCTTTCCTAAAATCAAACGAGAAATCCTTTCTCGAGTTCATTCCCATTTAGAATCAATTCAATTGTTGGCCAAACAATCGAAAGCATTTAATACAAGAAAACATAAACATAATCAAAGAACGACAAATAGATCACAGATCTGGAAATCAAAATCAATATATACAAGGTTTCATTTCCCTAGAAGAAAATGCTCAGTTCATTACAAACATAGCATCAAAATGAAGAACACGAGAAATTATAAACTAAACGTAAAGAAAAGCTTATGAAAAACCCGAGTCGAAACCCTCGTCGAAGCTTCTCGCGAAGAACTGGCGAGAACCGAAGAGAAAACCGAAGACGAAGTCGAGAGATAATCGAGATATTGAAAAATGAAAAAGAGACCTTCTATTTATAGTGAAAAATCAAAGAAAAATATCTAGTCTCGATTTCTGTGCCCAGATCGCGATCTGGGCTTCTTGGATCGCGATCTGGCAACCTCGAAAACTGCCCACCGCCTTCCCAGATCGCGATCCAGGAAGTGCGGATCGCGATCTGCCCCAACTTTTCGCTGCTACTGGAATTTGCCACCAGATCGCGATCCGGTGATGCTGGATCGCGATCTGGCCTCTGCATCAACTTCAAACACTGTTTTGACCCATTTTCAGCCCGAATTCGACAATTGTGCATTTCACAAAAGTTGTAGCCCTTGAAGTTAGCTTTCTAAATCCACTTGAATCAGCTCAATCGGAGGTCGCATGAGAAAGTTATGCTTTAAATACCAAACACTGCCACAATCTGCGAGAATGCACTTTTGCACGTGTTTGGTTTGGTTCTCGGCTTCGCTTCCAAAATCGTCTCGAATCGGCAAAAATAGCTTATCTTTACCTAAAATATAAATAAAACAAAAACAACATAATATATACAAATAAAGCCGAAAACTCGTACGAATGAAGACCAAAACACGAAGATTAGATAAGTAAAAGTTGTGCAAAACGAACACTTATCACACCCTCAAACTTAGATCTTTACTCGTCCCGAGTAAATCAAAACAAAACTATGACCCAAAAACAAAAACGACAAACGAAAGAAAAACTAAACCTAGGCCACTAACGTAGGGAATCACGATTGCATTTAGCGCATGCAACAAGCCTTTGAACCCCTGGGTACCCCCAAAGGACGAGTTGTGTCTCGTGAGGGTTTTCAGACAACACACCCACAAAGTTGCCGGATTGGTCAAAGCATTGCAATTAATTCCAAAGATGAAACGAGTTAGATAACCTAAAATCTTAGAATGGCATACGGCTTAAGGTATTCGACTTTCTTACCGACGCAATTAGTTGTTTCTACACCAAAATGAAAGATAGACTCAAGAATCCGTAATTAAACAACAAACACAATTATCGAGGGTTTTGAGTAGAAATGTGGGTGAAAAGTAAGTTTTGATTCAGAAATTCAAAAACTCGAGTTTGGCATAAGTAGGTCTATTTATTCAAATAAAAGAAATGACAACAACAATATTTTTGGTGATTTTCATCACAACTTTTTCCTTTTTTCATTTTTTTTTACGGGTATAATCGTGACTCGTGCAAGGCTCGATACCACTGTGTTATCTCCCTGACCCATTTATCGAACTTTAGTCCAAGAAACCCCCAAGCTCGACAGCTCGAGAGACTTAGGCGACGAGGTGCACCCAACGGGTTAAGCTCGAGTCAGAAAGGCGGGGAAATCAGAGCGTGAATCACAACAATACCACAAATTATTATTTTTATCTGTTTTTTTTTTTTTTTTTTTTTTTTTTTTTTTTTTAACATCGAACATAAAATAAAAACGTAAAGACCATTGATAGAACTTTTAGCCAACAACTGGAAATCGTGAACACATAATTCAATTCTAACTCGCCCCCCAAACCTCAGGCTATTATACCCCTCAGAAAAGTGCGCTCAAGCTTAATCGGAAAGGATTCGAAAGGCTATCCACACAAGTTGCAAAAACGCAGTCGGAAGATACATCTATAATTAGCCGGTTATCCATAATTTCAATTTTAAAATCAACTAGCCCATCTACTAATTCATTAATTGCTTTGCTTCAATAGAATCCGGAAATGCAACTTACACTCGATCCTAAATGAGATGCATGTGACAAACATAACACAATTACGGAAATCGAAATACATAAACGAGACTAAATTATATGATATGCATGCAAAAGACCAAATCAAAATAAGCTAAACTCCCCCCAAACTTAAATCATGCATTGCCCTCAATGCGAAAATAAAAGAAAGGAGAAAGAAATACGCCCTGAACAGTCGTGCCGCAGATTGATCAGTGTTCTACGGTTGCGAAAGTGTTCTTTGGTTGCATGGGGTGCCGTCAATTTTGGCACCGAGGGCGAATTGCCGGAATTGCCTAGACTTCCCGACTTCTTACTCTTCTTTCCTTGGGGACGAGATACCGGCAAAAATCAAGAAAAATGGGTGAAATCTAGCTTTAAACCAAAAAATGCAAAAATAAAAGAAAACTAACAAAATAAATGAAGAAAAATAAATAATGGGTTGCCTCCCATCCAGCGCCTGTTTTACTGTCGACGGCTCGACACAATTTGGACGGATTATGTCCAATCCAAAGCCTTGTAGATTGCGCATCCATCCGTCAATCTTGATACATACTTTGCAATCATATCATGGATTAGATTGCAATCTTGTAATGACCATCCCAACCCATGGTACTTTTCGTTTGCTGTGGAAATCAGTCGGTAGGAGACTAGGATGGGTTGCTTGCCTACCGATCTCTCAAACTCGTACACAAGATATTCGAGCTTTGGAGTAAGCTCTACCTCAAATCTGAAACTCGTCTCCTCGCTCACACTCAAATCCGGAGTAGCAATGTGGATAGGATTTCGTTCTTCAAGTTCCTCTACCATCATCTTCATCCCACTCTCATCACACACAAAAGTATCTACAGAACTGGGATGAATAATTCCCTCAAGGTGCTCAACCTCATCGTTCATACGAAAATCTGTAAATACCTTGTTGTCTTCATAAAGGATGGTCGGATGTGGTTTATGAATGTGACATCTCTGAAAATTTTCGAAAATATTTGCCAAAAAGTGGAGTTCTTCTTGTAGATAGCAGAAGTGCTCATTTGTTTGTGCAATTCCATTTTCTGGGTTCAACCTTCGATGTCTTTCAATATCCTCCAACTCATGTTGAATGTAATCAGCTCTGGATTGAATCTTGCAAAGAGAGAGATCATAAATCGAGGCCATCGATGTATACAAATCTGCTATAAAAAAAATCAAAAGAAAAAAAAATGTCTAAAGTAAAGTAAGGATAGTTGGTAACGATATTAGTAAATTCAAGATTAACTAATTCCCCGGCAACGGCGCCAAAAACTTGATACGCGTAAAACCTACGTATGAAAAACCGCAAGTGTACAGTATCGCGTTTTGTAGAATAGTGAATTCCAGATATCGATCCACAGGGAATTAAGTTCCTAAATCTACCAAGTACCGTAATTATACTATCCTAAACTTTATCTAGACGGGAGAAAAAGATGGGAGATGACATGAAGCCAAAAGGAAACAAAAATAATAAAAACAACGGTCCGCCAGTATACGCGAGGAATTCCGACGTGTGATGGCTTCTAGGGTAAAATCCACC
>NW_012193430.1:106987-118114 GCF_000504015.1 Erythranthe guttata
AGATTAGATAAGTAAAAGTTTGTGCAAAACGAACACTTATCACAAACAAAGGAATATTATATACAGTATATAATATATAGGAACGAAAAAACATAGTACAACTCTCGACCAAACAACTACCTGGACTTCCCAGCCATTAAATGTTGACTCTAAAGCACTTTCTCCATTATGCATTGACTTCATCCAGTCACCACTTTACTTTGATTATAGAATTTAGGGATTAATTTCCAATTAATTTAATACCGTAATAAAATGTTTTGTAGATACTACACCCGTTGAAATATGTTGAGTGATCGTGCACTATTGATCTGCAATATAAAGCACATGTAATTTATAGATTCATGGTGTAATTAATTCACCTGATACTTTCGTTACGTGACCATAATAAAAGAAGAGAAGGACTCGGTGAATATTCAACACATGCACTCTATGTATAGCTAGTTGTACGTAATATATAGTTTGTGTGGTATATAAATTACGCGTTGAATAAATCTAAAGTGCTTTCATACTTGTGATCTATCGATCAAGAATGTAAATTCTTTATTTAATTTCTTGCAAACATATTCATTTTAAATTTGTAATATATATCAATCAAATGCCAAAAAATCAACATTAGGGTAAAATATTGTCGTTACGTATCCCATATAAATCCAAGGAGGATATAGATAATAGAAAGCGGACAATCGTGACCAGGTCTTAAAACTTGCAATTTCTCCAAAATTTAATTTTATAAAATAATTCAATTTCAAAAGTTCCGTCTACACATGAACTCGATAAATTATATTTCACAACCACATATGTATGTAGTTACTGTTTAATGTTTAGCCTCCAAATATGGACTTAATTCTGGCATAATTAATTAAAGTCAGCAACCCTGGTTGGACTTTTTTACCCCCATAGCCGGTTTTATTAATTCATAAAGCGTGACACCGATTTCAGCAGCTAATATGGAATATTGTTCATCTATATATATAAGCAGTTTACTGATAAAATGAAATATCACCAAAACAATTGCCAAAACTGATTCTAATCATACCATTTTCACACTCTTTAATTTCCTGCAGCAACCTCATAATTAATACTTGAGCACAGGCTGTGTTTCGACTGCGTTTCCCAGTATCAGGTACGAAAATCATATTTTGCCACCTTTTATTTGCATCCCAACCATTTATTAAGTCATTAATATATATATATATATATATATATATATATAGATCAATTTTTTTTTATAGTGATAATTGTAATTTTGAGATTTTAATTTTAATTATAGTATCTAATTTAGTATGTTATATCCTGCATGTGATATATGTGCACTTGTATACATCTATCCGTTATTTATATATAAACATATATACTCCTTTTTTTCTTCATTAAATGATATGTGTGTGTATATATCTATAGACACACACAGGTTATTTGTATTCTATATATGAAAGAAACCTTATAATTGATGTAACATTTATATGTAGCCAACAAAGTGGGTGTGTTAACTTTTAATTTAGATCATATTCGTGCATTAATTATTGATTTATTATGCAATTAATTCTCTTATCGGCTTAGCAAGAATTTTGGGCGATTTAATGAATAACTTTATGTTGCTATCAATTTTTCTGTGGTTGTTATGAAGCAAATATCACACATGAATTTTCTGATGTATGGGGATATTAACTATTTTAATAATATTATATTTATTATGAGGCATGGATATAACGTGTATAATTTATCTACGTAGTTTACCATTGGGTATAATTATCTGATGAAGAACTATAAATTAAGTTGTGAATAATTAACATTTGGTACACCTCTGTCACTTTAACTGTTAATTTTTTTTATTTTTATCGCCCAATTCATATTAATTAATAACAGATGAATAATGATGATTAATAATAAAAAAAAAAAAAAAAAATTCATATACAGTAATTCAATAAACATATGATAGGACGGAGTGAAGCCGGCTTTACCAATATAGGAAATAACCAAACAAGACAATCTAAACAGATAAAGTTCAGTATAATAATAATTATGTTTAATTAAATTAGGTTTTCTCTTCTTTTCTTTTTTTTTGAAAGTAGGTCTTATTATTTGATAATTGTTCGACCAGTGCAGTATATTCCTTTTTTAATTGAGCTTCAATTATGGGGAAAATTAAATATTATCTTAATTTATTTTAATTATACAATGGAATATATCATAAATATATAAAACGAAATTAATGAAATTTAATCTTATCTTGTAACAAAAGGAGACGTACACTAAAAATATGCAATCACTTTACAAAAAAAAAATTAATTAAAAAAATAAGCAATGAATTATTTTCACAACTGTAGAAGCCAACCAAAGTTTACTGTCTTCCATTTACCTTTTGGGGTCGTTGTGTATCTATTTATATTTTGCAATTATGAATAGTTTAGTAGCCGCCAAAGTGGGAAATTAATTACTTGCACCAAGTAATTCCTTTCCTTAAATACTCCAAACTTTCTTCCACGAACAACCTCATTTATCATTAATATTACGTATATACCCCCATATTAATTTGGCCTATAAATAAGTTGCACCAATATTCGCTTACACCACAATCACTCGAATTTATAAGTCTATAGTTTCTACAACAAAGTTTAGTGTTGTATACTATCATTCTTATTTGCATTGAATTGTCATACAATCTTCGTCTTCCTAGCTTCTTCGTTCTCTCTCTCTCTCTAAGGTGTTTCATCTCTCTCTCTCTCTCACTTTCTCTCTCTAACCATGTTATACTAATACTCTTATTTATATATATATATATGATCAGAACTAATAATCAATTGGCATATTTGTGATTATATATTACAACAGAAAGAAGAATGTGGAAGCTGAAGATAGCTGAAGGCAATGGGCCTTACCTATACAGCACAAACAACTTTGTAGGCCGACAAACTTGGGAGTACGATCCTAATGCCGGAACCCCCGAAGACCGCGAATCCTTTCAAAAGGCTCGAGACATATTCGATCAAAACAGGAAAAAGGGATTTCATTCATGTGGTGATTTGTTCATGAGGATGCAGGTATATATACATATACATATATATGTATCATATCATAGTCAGTATATATTAAAATAGAAAATTATATGAAAAGTGATTTTCAGTTTTTAAATTCTTGTACTTTGTTTGTTTGTTATGTCCAACAGCTCAAAAAGGAAAGTGGAATAGATCTCGAGAGCATACCACCGGTTAGACTCGAAGAAAAGGAAGAAATAACTTACGAAACCGCTACTATTGCTGTGAAGAAAGCTTTGCGGTTAAATCGAGCAGTTCAAGCTAGCGACGGCCACTGGCCTGCCGAAAATGCAGGGCCTATGTTTTTCACTCCCCCACTGGTACTACATACTACTCATTTTTGTTTTCCATTATTTATTTGGTATTACAAAAAAAATATATATACATATGTTTATATATCATGTGGTGTAATTAAACAGCTTATAGCATTGTACATAAGTGGAGCAATCAACACAACTCTGACATCGGAGCACAAAAAGGAGATGATCCGTTACATCTACAACCATCAGGTGCTTATTTATCATAATTAATTACGGAATTAGCTAGTACTTCATCACCTTAATTATATAAAAACACATGTAGTTAATTATTATGATAATCTAATGGTGGTGGTTGGTGAAAGCAGAATGAGGATGGAGGGTGGGGATTTTACATAGAAGGACACAGCACAATGATAGGGTCGGCACTTAGCTACGTTGCATTACGTATACTCGGAGAAGGTGCTGACGATGGCAACGGTGCTATTGCTAGAGCCCGAAAATGGATTCTTGATCATGGTGGAGCTACTGGAATTCCCTCTTGGGGGAAGACCTATCTTTCGGTAACAAAATTTAAATTAAAATTCCCAAAAAAGAAAATAAAAAAAGAACTCAATTTTAGGACATGTAATTAACAAAATGGTTTTAATTGGATCAGGTGCTTGGAGTGTATGAATGGGAAGGTTGCAACCCACTTCCCCCAGAGTTCTGGTTGTTCCCTTCAATTTTACCTTATCATCCAGGTAAAATTATATATGTGACATATAAAATATTTTTTTTTAATATGTAATTGGAATCTAGCTAACACACTTTTTTGAAACATGAACTACAAATGCAGCAAAAATGTGGTGCTATTGTCGGACAACTTACATGCCAATGTCGTACCTTTACGGTAGAAAATACCACGGACCAATCACGGACCTTGTTTTATCCCTTAGGAACGAAATTCACGTCAAGTCCTATGATCAAATTGATTGGAATAAGGCACGCCATCATTGTTGCAAGGTTCGTAAATTCGATCGACTACGACTGAATCTAATACTCTAGTAAAAATAAATAAATAAAATCGGGACATGATCAAATGATCTAGAAATTGATTTTATTTGTTAAATAAATACAGGAAGATGTTTACTACCCACACACATTCGTACAAGATTTGCTTTGGGATACCCTAAACTACTGCACCGAGCCGGTGATGAAGCGTTGGCCGTTGAATAAGATTAGACAAAGAGCTCTCGACAAGACGATTAAGTACATGCGCTATGGAGCTGAAGAGAGCCGTTATATTACCATCGGATGCGTCGAAAAAGTAAGTAAAATTCAACGAATATCGAATCGTCTACATGACAAAATTTAGAGAGACTAATGACAATGAAAAAAAAATAAAACTATGTTGTGATTACAGAGTCTGCAGATGATGTGCTGGTGGGCCCACGATCAGAACTGCGATGAGTTCAAGTATCACCTAGCCAGGGTCCCTGATTATTTGTGGCTCGCCGAAGATGGGATGAAGATGCAGGTACTAATTAATAACCAAATTATTATAATTTTTTTAATCTTTTATTGTCAATTGTAATAATACATATATATATGGTGATTAATCATGGGACTAATTAAAAGGATGTTTGTAATTTGTAGAGTTTTGGAAGTCAAATATGGGACAGTACTCTAGCCACACAAGCAGTTATTTCGACTGGCATGGTTGAGGAATACGGCGACTGTCTTCAGAAGGCTCACTTCTACATTAAAGAATCTCAGGTTCGTTTCAAGAAATCGAACCGTTTTTTTTTTCTTTTTTCTTTTTTTTTTTTTGTGTGTGTGTAATATTTGGTTAAAAATTAATCTGAATTAATTCCACAATGTAGATAAAGGAAAATCCGAAGGGCGACTTCAGGGGCATGTATCGTCATTTTACAAAAGGTGCATGGACTTTCTCGGATCAAGATCAAGGATGGGTTGTATCAGACTGTACAGCTGAAGCACTAAAGGTACTCACTTACATTCATCATCTGGTTAAATTAAAAATAAATAAAAAAAATTGTAAAGAAAGGAAGAAAATTTGACAGAAAAAAAAATGCTAATTATTGTTGCAGTGCCTGCTGTTGCTCTCACAAATGCCGGCTGAAATTTCGGGAGAAAAACCGCCGGTTGAGCGCTTGTACGATGCGGTGAACGTGCTCCTTTATTTGCAGGTACGAATTACCTTTTGATATATTCATTTAGGCACTCAAATGAAATCCTATCTATTTTGAGAGTTTAAAGTGAATTAATTTGCAATATTTTGTGTGCAGAGTCCTCTGAGTGGTGGATTTGCTATTTGGGAACCCGCAATTCCGCAACCATATTTGCAGGTACGGATTACGAGAGCCATCTCAAAATCCGGACCCCACATTTTTAATATTGTTTGCGTAAACAAGTGCAATTTTGATTTTTGATATATAAGGACGCAATTTTGCTACATATCTTTCAGGTTTTGAATCCCTCGGAACTCTTTGCTGACATAGTCGTCGAGCAAGAGTAAGAGATATTAGCTCTCATTTACTCCGCATTTCAAATAGAATTTTCGATAAATATAATAAAAAAAACCTGACTTAATTTTGTGGTTATAGGCATGTTGAATGCACTGCTTCTATAGTCCAAGCCCTTATATCGTTCAAGCGTATGCATCCAGGCCATCGGGAGAAAGAAATCGAAAACTCTGTGGCAAGAGGAGTTAGCTTCCTCGAAGAAAAGCAATGGCCTGATGGTTCATGGTGAGCTTTATTCTTCGATTTTTAATAAACTATACTATTATTATATATGATGATAAAATATTTGAATTTATCTAACCGGAAATACACGTGCAGGTACGGCTACTGGGGTATTTGCTTCCTGTACGGTACATTCTTTACACTTGGAGGATTAGCTGCAGCTGGCAAAACATACGAAAACTGCGAAGCCGTTAGAAAAGCCGTCAACTTTTTCTTGTCTTCGCAAAATGAAGAAGGTGGATGGGGAGAAAGCCTCGAGTCCTGCCCAAGCATGGTAATATTACTAATTCCACTAAAACAAAACATAAAACCGAAATTTCTTCATCGAATAAAATACTGAAATTTGAAATTTTTTTGGTGATAGAAATACACACCATTGGAAGGAAACCGCACGAATTTGGTGCAGACATCATGGGCAATGCTTGGTCTTATGTATGGTGGACAGGTTAGTTCGTCGATCTTTTTTTTCGTTCTTATAAAAAAAATAAAAAATAATGGAAATGTATTTACCGATATTTCTGATAACTGCAGGCGGAGAGGGATCCGATGCCTCTGCATAAAGCAGCAAAATTGTTGATCAATGAGCAGATGATTGATGGAGATTTCCCTCAACAGGTAAACCATTTTTTTTTAGCTTTGTTCTGTTTCAGAAAAAAAAACAAAAATAGTATTCTAATTTGTGACTAGGAATAAATATAAATCAACAATTAATACAGGAAATCACCGGAGTTTACATGAAGAACTGCATGCTCCATTACGCGCAGTATAGGAATATATTCCCACTGTGGGCGCTGGGAGAGTATCGTAAACGAGTCTGGCCATCTCAATCCCTTTAAGCAAATAAATATGAAGAAGAAGCTCACAGCCAATGTCACAATATGTAGCATAATAGTTCAATTACCAAGTTGTTCTTTTCTTCTTTTTTCATACTCTATGTATACTATCTATATATATATAAATCTCAACGTGAAATGTCATGAATGTATTGTAATGTTGTGCAAAAATGTATAAGCAATTCATTTGAAATTCCTACTTTTTTGGTTAAAGAGCATTTCATACAAGTTACAGCTTTAGCAGCAACCGAAACGACGTAGTCTTCCTCTTTGCAACTAATGCCAAATCTGCCCAAAACGTCGTCGTCCCCATCATTCAAAAATTAAATCGTTATGAATTCTTAAGTGTGGATGACCACCATTATTCGCTATCATCAAGCACCACTACTCCCACCACTACTCTCACCATTTACTCACCATTATAGGCCCATAACTCCTTGTAACTCATGACCTTTCATGGTCTTACTTGTACTATATATAGTGCTCCATTGTATTGAGTTGGATACACAAGAAGAACAAGAAAATAATATACTTGCTTCTCTCTATATTACTATATCAATTTATCTTTGTTTTGTTCTTCTTTATTAGTTTCTTAACACGTTATCAGCACGATTGTTCTATTTCCATTTTCGAGTAAAGATGATCCAAAGAAGATAATTACTTCTCAACCATAGAAGATGAAAAGGGAGTTGATTTCAAATATTTTATTGTTTTTTAAAATTGATTAAATATTAATCATCTTAATTTTGTTGTAGGTGAATTTCCGTGAAATTCACGAGTATGTACTTCGATGTCTGTTTTGGACCTGATACTGTCCGAATTTCAGAAAATTCAAAATACGAAACTTGTAGAATTTTCTGTTGGCTTTCCGGAACATTTTGAATCATCGAAATCGGATCTCGATCAAGAGAGATATGCTTAAAATACTCAGCTCTGCCAGAGCTATCCCTTGTGCGTATTTTGAACATGATGTTCTAAAAATAAAATGGACGATTATAGGCCTATAGCCTATATTACATACGCGATTAAAATTCTCGATTGAGTATATTAGACTTTAAGTCTAAATGATAAGACTCTTGAACATTTGAGTTAGAGGGTATTCCTCATTTATAGTACTATTCTTTCATGATCAAAGTACTATTACGATTTTTATTAGGGTAAATTTCACTTTACCCCCTTGTACTTTGGCTGGATATCACTTTACCCCCTTGTATTCTCAATTGCATCGATTTGCCCCCTTGTACTTTGGTTCGATATCACTTTACCCCCTTCTACTCTCAATTCATCGATTTGCTCCCTTGTACTTTGGCTCGATATCTCACTTTACCCCCTTCTACTCTCAATTGCATCGATTTGCCCCTATGTACTTGAAAAATTATCTCAATGTGGCCATCGCCGTTAGTTTTCGGACCTTTGACCTTAACACCGTTTGATCTAAGTTTGAAATTTACAAAAAAAACCACCCCTCCCAGTTTAATTAATTAATCGACCAATTCAATTAAAGATTTTGAATCACAAAAGTTTAGTGATGCAAATTTTATTCAAAATCCATATCTATGGATGGATGTATGTGCATGATTTTTTATACTTGGAGATGAGATGAAATTTCAAACCAAACGATAAAAAGTGGGATCTCATTTTCTTGTTAAAATTCGAAACCTCTGCATATTCTGATTTTTCGAAATTTACAGTTTACTCCATCAACATTTTCATTTTAGTCCCCAAATTTAAAAATTTTACGATTCAGTCCAAAAGTTTTTCAGAATATGCAGCTCGTTCCTTTCATCATCCGCAATTATGAATAGATTTCAGCAATATCAGTTTTCACCGAATTATTTACAATTGCATCCTTGTCCATAAATTTTCAAAATATACAGTTTGGTCCCTAAATTTTCAAAATTTTAAAATTTGGTCATTTGTGTACCGAACCTGTTAGATTCTCAAATGTAGTTACTTTCATCTAGATAAAATCTATATTACATGGTTTATTTATTATGCAATATTTTGCACCCCTAATGAGAGATATTTCTATGGCATTCATTGTCAATTGCCATTTTAATGAGACAATTTTCCCGCCGTTAAGGGGGAGATATGAAGACGGTTCTTATATAACGGCGTGAATTATATGAAATGATATTTGTCTCATCTAAATTTGTGCATGGAAATATTTAAGCACAAAAGATAAAAAAAGAATTTATTTGCAACAATTTTAATGTGTAAAATGCTATATGCATTTATCGACAAAATAGCAACTTGATATCATAATATATGTTGCAAATGAGTGCAAGAGAAAATGCCCAAGGACACATTGCACATTAGACTTTGCCATGAAAGGCTTATAACGAATGTCCTCGAATGACAAATTTCACATTGTGATTGCATCGTGAATCCCTAAATGGGTGAAAAATGATTATGGTACACAGCTATGGTGGCATAAATAAAATATATATTTGGATGAGAAAATCATTGATGATTATATGGTAGCTACCAAGACCATTATAAATCGAACCATTATGTACCAATAAAGAGTTGATTGGCAAATAAATCATGGTTAGCTTGCTCTCTAAGTGAATAGAGAGGCATTTGAGACTATTAGTTCTCAATTTTGTTTTTGTACCGATATGCTATCTTAAAGAATTGAAAATTCTTTTTGAATGAATATTCATGTACCAAATTGAATTTGATAATATTGAGTTTGAAAATAAGGTGGACATGCAGTCCTAAATACTCCCTCCACATTGTGAAAGTCAAAAGCGCGCATTTTGTCCATGCACGACATTTTTATTGAAATAAATAATGAGCTCAAGCACATAAAGTATTACGAAAAACTTTATTGATGCAAGAAAATTCTCTATAAGAGAAAAATACATGGTACATAAAAAGATATGGATCTCTACAAGAGATCGCACCCACAAAGGCTACAATCCCCATTTATATGAATATAATTTTCTAAGGAGAATCCGGTACTAGAAAGTGAAATAGTGAGCTCTTGATTGATAATAAAGAAATATGGGGAGTACTAAACATGTTATCGAATAACTATATATATGTACAATTATTTCTATAATGTGAAGAGCTTGAAGCTCATAAATCTTAATAGATGTCGACATCTAATTGGTCATTAGTATATGCATTCACAAATGCAATTAACCATGACTATTTGAAATTATTGATGAAATGAATTGTACATTGACTTGCGGTCATCACACATAAAGTTGTGAAAGCCTTTAGTACAAACGTGGGTAAAATCATTGCGGTAAATTTGAATGCCTTGTGGAAATATATTTTTATGATGCAATCACTTTATGTTGGTATTCAAAATACTTGACATGCACCATATGGATGCAATTACCGCATATTTATATGGATCATAATTTTTTATTTCAAAGAATTGAAAATGCTTGAAGCATATAATAAAAGGTCTCATGAACTAGACTCTACGAATGATCCATTCAAGAATATGGTATTGTCACATTAGTTAATACATTGTTTATAGAAGGAATAATCAAATAAATTGATTTCCATTATCATTTGGTGCGAATTAAATCTTGTGGAGACTCATGAAGAGCTCACAAAGATGGTCAATTATTTGGTGACATAATTTGAGATGAAAAAATATTGGAAGGGCAAAATGCATCTCGAAAAGAAGATCTATTTGAGTGATATTATGTTTGTCCACTCATTGGATATAATTGAAGATCTTTTAAGCCCTCGAGAAGATAATGAAGACCTTGGTCTTAATATATGAGGATAATGTTGTCGGATTGCACTAACGAGAGTTTGGCTATATCAAGGGAGGTGGCCGAAGAATTATTGAAGATTTCTGAAGTACTCGAGAGTTAAAGAAGAAAGACGACATTGACAGTTATTGATGACAAACAAATAACGAGTTTACAAATCCATACGTCGGCGATCTTACTCCAAGGTCTCATGCTGAAATCAGGGGGAGCGTGATCAACAATTTCAACACTGTACTCTTTTTCCTTCGTCCAAGTTTTTATCCCAATGGGTTTTTCTTGGCAAGGTTTTAACGAGACAGTGTTATGCTCTCAAGATTTAAATAGATATGTACTCTTTTCTCCTTTAATTTGTTTAGGTTTTGTCCCATTGGGTTTTCCTAACAAGGTTTTTAACGAGGCATACTCCATATATGGTGGGCATCCAAGGGGGCGTGTTATGAATTCGTAAGTGTGGATGACCACCATTACTCACCATCATCAAGCACCACTACTCCCACCATTTACTCACCATT
>NW_012193430.1:129994-144378 GCF_000504015.1 Erythranthe guttata
ATCGATGTATCAAGTTCCAAATAATTATTAATATATATTTATACATATATGTCAGGTTTTGGTTGATCCCGATGCTCCAAGTCCAACCAATCCAATCCACAAGGAGTACTTGCACTGGTATGTATTAATATATCTTGGAAGTTTTATTTAGTTTTCAAGATTTTTTGCTTTCAGTTTTTCATTCTACTTTCAATTCGATAATCGGATAATAAAAAAAAAAGAAAAAAAGAAAAAAAAAGAAAATTCAAGCTATATCTTTAATTCCAAGCATTATTTTTGCAAGTTACGTTCTAAGTTATATGCAATATATATATATATATATATATATATATATATATATATATATATATATGGTTAATTTATTGAATTTGTTTGAAAATTAAATCAAATACAGGATTGTGACAGACATACCTGGAACCACTGACACAAGTTTCGGTGAGCAATTTTACAACATACTATATCGTTCCATCGTGACTTTAATTTTAAATGTACAAGAAATATATATTTTCTTATTAGTGTATCATGAATATTATAATGCACCATTATGATTAATTATTTAATTATTCAGGAAATGAAATAATGACTTATGAGGTCCCTCAACCAGTGTTGGGAATACACAGCTTTGTTTTTGTGTTGTTTAAGCAACAATCCCGACAAATTGTGGTTGCTCCAGAGCATCGCCAGAACTTTAATATGAGAGAGTTTTCTCAGCAATATAACCTTGATTCACCTGTAGCAGCAACATACTATAACTGTCACAGGGAGAATGGCACAGGAGCACGGAGGTTACCCTCTAATTAAATAATTAAGGGCAACTTTATCTCGAAGCGATTTGCATCTACATCTACCCTACTACGCATCATAATATTTACTTAAATGTAAACTATGTACGAACGTCCTATGTGAAATTAGTGCAACATGTTTCTTTTTACTGCTTTCTTTGCAAATAAATAGATCACATTTAAGACCAAAAAATATCATTTATGGCATAAATAAGTTTAAGGTTTCTCCAACGAGATATTTTCTGTACTAATGAATGGTAAAACTTAATTACGCGATGTAGCACATTAATTATAAACTGTTGTACCCTATGCCACTTATCATATTTTTTTACTATTTCCCTTTTCTCGTCCACTTGCTGTATGCCATCGCAGTTTATTTTCTAACTTATGACTACAAATTAAAGTAATATTGAGAAGAAAAAAAAAACAGTAATCGACTACGATATCCTATATATTTAGAAATTGATTATTATTTCAATTTTCCTTCAAATATCAAAATAAATTAATTGTATCTAATTTAAGTTATTATTAAAAATCGAATGAAAAAAAAAGTAGCTGGATATTCGGAATTTCCATGGAGCATGGAGTCGGGTATAATTTTTACAGGTCTTTGAAGAAATAAATTTGGAAGAATAAGGCTCCGTTTTATTGCACTTATTGAGCCGCTTAATGGGCAAATTTCTGATTCGGTAAGCAGCTTAATGATTCAGGGTGTTTGGTGATGATTTATGAACGAGTCCAAATGGCTCTTAACCATTCAATTCAAAAATTGGTGCTGATCGAATAAGCCCATGATCTGAATGATATTTGGACATATATATCCTTAAAAAAAATACTCATATATTCCAAGCAATCACCCTCGTTTTTATTCCACTTGGACTGTAAATTTTCTTCTTCAACCAAAAATCTCTAAATTATTTCAAAATTTCAAACCTTCAAACTATTTTGTTACTTCTAGCTATTTTATTTTAGAACGTTACTTTATTTTTTTTATTTGTTCAGCATTTTCAAATTGTATTATAATTATGTTAAATACTTGAAATTTAATACACTTGTTCGATGTCCACTAAATTTTTATAGTTTAGTCATTAAGTTAATCATGCAAAAAAAAAATAAAAAAAATATACATATATGTGGCACCTAATTTAATTAACAAAATATTTTAGCCTTTCATCAAGGTTATAAAAGTAAAATCACATTATTGAGACATTACATATCATCAGCTAACAAACAAGCTTAATAGTTGAATATTCAGTATTCAGACACAACTCTTAGCTATTCAGATATATATTCAGCATTCAGTGCTTATCCTATCAAACACAGCCTAAATATGATGCGGAAAAATAGGAGTGGGTACATTTATTTGTGCAGTTTTACTATTTTGGAGCATTTTATATTTTTATAATGATGAAATGTACGATCTTCTTCTATTTGTCAACCAATCCTGGTGGAGCACTAAACGACGTCGTTTTTCTCTTTGCAATTAATACCAAATCAGCCCCAAAGAGTCCACCTTTAATTTTTACTGGTTTGGCTCAGGTCATCATCATACAGCAGCATGATCCTACAGTAACAATTCCGTCATAGTAATTCTTCTAAACCTACTCCATTTTTCACCGCTACTAATAATCTTTTCGCAGATTACACAAAAACAACTTAATTTTGGCCCAATTTCCAGTGCTAGGCCCATAATAAAGAGAACTAAAGGCCCATTAGTATTAATTTTGGCCTAATTTCCGATGCTAGGCCCATAATTAATGTATAATTATGGGCCCATTAGTTGTAATTTTTGCTCAATTTCCGGACATACTTAAACGAGAACTATGGGCCGATTAATAGTAATTATGGTCCAATTTCCGGTGGTAGGCCCATGATTAAGGTAGAACTATGGGCCCATTACTAGTAATTTTGGCCCAATTTCCAATGCTAGGTTTATAACTAAGGGAGAACTATAGGCCCATTAGAAGTAATTTTGGCCCAATTTCCGGTGCTAGGCCAAGAATTGAGGTTTACTAGTAATTTTAGTCCCAATTTCTAGTGCTAGGCCGATAATTCTATGGGCCCATAATAGTAATATTGGCCCAATTTCCGTTGCTAGGCCCATAATTAAGGTATAACTATGTGCCTATTGGTAGTACTTTTGGCCCAATTTAGTCAGCTCTTGTAACTCCATCCTTATGGTTATGGCTAGGGGTGTGAACGAGCCGAGCTCGCCTCTTTTGGCTGGCTCGAGCTCGAGCTCGAGTTTATTTTGTCGAGCTCGAGCTCGAGCTCGAGCTCGTCGAGTTCTTCTTTTTCTGGCTCGAGCTCGAGCTCGTGTTAATCTTGTCGAGCTCGAGCTCGAGCCCAATCCCTTTTTTTTTTTTTTTTTTTTCCTTTTTTTAAATATTATTTTTTTATTATTTTATTATTAAAAAATATTTTAAAAAATTACAAAATAAACACAAAATTGTGATTATATATTTTTTTAATATTTGTATTTATTTCTATAATATTTTATATTATTATACATTTTTAAATAAAAATAACATATAAAAAATAAAAAAAATAAAAGAAATAAAAAAAATAAAAAAATATTAATAAATCCGGCTCGCGAGCTGATGAACAACTAAAATCGGGCTCGAGCTCGGCTCGTCAGAAAGCTCGAGCTCGCGAGCTCGAGCTCGAGCTCGAAAACCTCGAGTCCGAGTTCGAGCTTTTTACGAGCCGGTTCGTCGAGCTCACGAGCCGGCTCGGCTCGTTTACCACCCCTAGTTATGGCCCAATTATTTTATAATATTGAAATTTTATTTATTTAATATTTACTCCTACTACAAAAGCAACTTCCATATGATAATTATTAAATAAAGCTGTCTTCACGAAACAACGACTTCTCCAACTGTATCTGTATGCATGATAAAATTAAAGATGATGCGATTTTAACAGAGAATCTTCCCATAATCATGCGGATTAAAGGCTGTTAAAGAGGTAATTAGATACTGTGAGAACCTGGTCATTAAAACATTAAATCCATGCTTTAATTTGATTAGACCCATTAAATAAAATAAAATAAAATAAAAAGATTCTTAATTAATTGGCTCCGGCAGTTGTAGTCTGTAACTGCCAGATTAAAGGTTTACCTGATTTTACCTTTAATTCAAACAACTTAATTTGCTGCAAAGGGTCCACAGAATTTAGTGAAGCAATTTGGCCAAATTCTCAAGTGCCCTTTTTTTTTATTCCTAATGAATTATAAGATTAATACATGAAAAATTAAATCCCAGAAAGACAAAAGTTAAATGTTAATGGGACTAAGTTTCCAGCTTTGGGCTGCATGTGTTGCTTGTTATAAGTACATTTTGCACATGCTTACATACGTGGAAACTAATAAATAGGGTCCCCTTTCGAGTTTCCTACCCTCCATTAATTATATATACCATGTTACTTTGTGGAAGAAAAGCTGCCTAAACGCCGAGCTACAACAACAACGCACGCATTATTCATGTTTTTTTCGGTGTTTTTGGTCCGAAAAGATTTATTATATTAGTCCGTAAGATTAATTATACTAATTAATTGGAAAAGCATATATATATATATATATATATATATATATATATATATATATATATATATATATATATAAATTATAATCCTAGTAATTAGTATTATTGGGCATCATGTGCATGCACCATTGTGCTGTGTGTGTGAAAGAGAGTTTAAGGTGGTTAGAGAAAAGGTGGCTCTGCCAATTAACAGTGACGGTTGTGGTCAGAGAATAAAGATCGATGAGCCGCCCATTGTGCGGGGGAAAGAAAGAAAAGGGCAAATTAAAGAAATAAAAAAGAAAAGAAAGAACAAAACAAAGCTTAACCTTTAATTTGGTGATTAACCTAACATTATCTTGAATTTGTTGTACTAAACTTTATTAATTATGTCTATCTATACATTAGTGTACTATGAATATATTTTGCATGGAGGAGAGAGAGCGTTGCGCACAACGGTTTTTACACATATATATGCAAGAACTGTGGTGGATTCCACGTCCAAAAGTGGACACCTTTATTTGCAATTCTCTCTTATAAGTTTCCTTTTCGTACGTGTGTGTGTGTGTGTGTATATATATATATATAATGTAAATAAATTGGTGAGTCTAAAAGCAGAAAAGGAAAAGCAAAGCTGGATATGATTTATAATGAGAAGCAAATCTTATATACATTAATACGGGATGGAGAAGAATAAAAAAGATCCGTTACATTATATTTCTCTAGCTAGTAATAAAGTAGTGAGCTAGCTACCTATTTTACAGAAGATGTTTCAATATAAATATAGTTTGGTGGAATTAAGAATCTTGTTGAATGGCCAAGGTACACCATCATCAACCGCAGATTAATATATTTCGGATAAGGCCGCACTCTCGTAGTTCATATATATATCCGAGACAAATTAACGGTAGATGATCAACATGGAATATTTAATATTATATTCGACGTCGAAATGTGCACGGCTGGCTGGACTAGTAATGCGATTCATCAACTTTGAATATATATGCATCAATAAATTGATCAAATGGTGTCTTCAATTTTTCTACATCGTTACTTGAACATTTGTGTACGTGTCTTTCTCGATCATCAGGTGATCTGAATCTATAATTCTCTTCAGTTTCATCTATATATATATATATATATATATATATATATATATATATATATATATATATATATATATAAACTGAAATGCTGCAATCTAACCTTAGCTTCCCAAATAAATATATTCCTCCCTGCAAAATGAGATATTTACACGCACTAGTACTATATATATATATATATATATATATATATATATATATATCTCCTCGTATATATATAATTGTTTACCAATGTCTTCTCATATAAACTTGAAACCCCACCAAGTAAAGGAATATTGAACACAGTAACCTTGAATATCCACTTTCTTTAACCTGTTTCATGATAATAAGTCACACAAAATAAAATAAAAAAGTTAATACTATGAACATATTCCAATTTAATTTAATTAATTAATGTATATATATATATATACATACCTTGGTGGAATTGGAAGTTAAGGAAATTGAGGCCGATGAAGTTGACGAAGAAGAAGAAGAAGAAGTAGTTGACAATGCAGTGAGCCCGACATTGTAGGCCATAGTCCCGTCGGGCTGAAAAAGCCCGTAATTCCTCTCGGAAGTGGGGCCCGGCTTCATATCCTCGTTGAACAAAGCAAACACGTAAATCTCTAACTTCATGCTCGGCCTCAATGGAGTCCCTTCATTCAAATATTGTCTTCTCATTAAATTATGATTATATATGGCCGCATTTTGAAGGTTTGCCCCGATTTCAGTAGCGTCCCCTCTGGAGGGCCAACCCGTTTCCGAAACCCGAACCTCGATTCCTCCGTAACCCATTTTGGCCATGGCGATTATAACCGCGTCAACTTGAGCGTACAGCATGTTGTCGTAGTGGAGCTTCGTATTCGGGTCGACCATACCCGAATTCGGGTTGAAAAGTACGTAGTCTATTGGGATCTTATTCGGGCTGTCCTTGTACGCGAAATACGGGTACGCGTTTATCCAGAACGGGCCTCTGGTGGCTGCCAAGAACTGCAGGAACTGGAGCATTATCACGTTCAGCTCCGGCCGGAAACTTCCGGCGGACGGCGGGAAAGATTCCTGGAGGACGGCCAGGGAATTGGGGGTGGACACGTGGATGTACTGGTCCAGCCCCAGGCGTACGAGGGCGGCGTGGATGCTGACCATGGCGGGTACGAGGTAGGTGACGAGGGTGTTGTCGTCGCCGGTGAAGACCTCGTTACCGACGGCGATACCGGTGATTCTGGTAGCCGGGAAAAAGGGGCGGATGCGGGTGGAAACCCATTGGAGGGACTGGTTGGGGTCCGTTAACGTGGCGAGCATGTCGTTTTCGACGGTGACGATGATTTCGACGTTGGAGTTTGCGAAAGCCGACAGAACTTGAGGGTTCGTGTCGTAGATTCTGGCTTTCGTCACCTTAAGTGAACGGAGGAGTTCTAGAACTTTCTCCGGCGCCGGCAGATTGTTGGCAACTTGGCCGTAGTTAATGCCCAGCGATTCCACTTCCCGTACAAAACCAAAACCTGTGCTTAACAAATAATTAACATTAATAATAACCCGGAATTAAAAACATACCACATGAGGACGTCATTCATGAAAAAAAAGAAAAGAGAGGGAGATTATATATATATGTGTAGATAGATATATAAATACCTGATAAAGTTAGAAAGAATCCAAGAAGAATATGTGACATGAAAATCTTGGTAAGAAGATGTTCCATGAGAGAGAGAGTTCTAGAGAGAGAGAGAGTTTTGTTGATGCATGCACTAATGAAAGCTAGAAAGAAGGGAGAGGGGAAATGAAATGGATGTGGGAAAGAGGGATTTATAGGTGTGATTTTTGTGAATTCTTTTCTTTACTTGTTTGTTTTCTAGTTAATTAGGCAAATAGGTTTTCAGTTGGGTGAATGACTTGCTCTTCTCATCTTAGCTTCTTCTTTATAATTAATTACAACTGATCCTGAGTTTTCTTTTTAAGGAGGCTACCTATATATCTATATATACCCATAATGCCCTTACCCCACCCCCACATGGGGTGGTTGAGTTGGGGGTGGTGGTACTGCACTTTAATTTCTTCACATTTTATATTTAAGAAAAGAAAAGGAGGGAAGGAAATCCCACTAATTCTTAGATTAATTACGTAATTATGGTTTTCTGGAATCATTTTTCTGTTTTAATATCATGTGTGCAATGATTACGCACTCGTTTTTTTTTTTTTTGAATATATACTATTTGTCATTTAATTACTGTGACCATATATATATATAAGATTATTTGTTGCAAATTGCAATCATCTGCTCTTTACATTTCTTAGATAATAATCTAGTAAACAAAAAGGTTTATTTTTATATTTTATCTTGTGTATTTATATATATATATATGAAGAATGATTCTTTTAGGGTTTTTTTGTGTTCTCGATTTCTAGTTGTTGACGCAACAGCTTATTAATTAATTTCCTCAATTGAGTAATTAACATTAAAAAAATTGAATTAAAACATTTTAACATAAATCTAAATGCTAAAGGTATCTCAAGAAATCACATGGAGTTGATTGCATGTTTAAGAACTTTTTATACTAATTTGGGTGGAGACGCAAAAGTTAAAAAAATAAAATTAAAAATAAAATAGAAAAGTGAAATTCAAGAGTCAGCTTTAAGCACTATAGTGATATCCACGTCATGCTGTTTGTGAAATCACACATTTTTATTTGTTGGATAATTTTGTATACAATTCAATTTATATATATTGCTTAAGATCGACTAGTGCTTTACATGTGTTTTTATTTCTTAATTGTATTATCTATATAGTGATAATATCATATATTAATTAATTAATTAATTAAACGTACATGATGATGTCAAAAAAGTCCTGCTGGTTATGATAATCATTTTATTAATTATTAAATTATAATATAGTTTTTTCTTTGTTTTTCCCGCCCGAAAGGGTAGAAAAAACTATCTAAGAATGAGTTGGTGGGATTAAAAGGAGGGATAAAACAATATTAATGGGGGTGATTTTGGTCGTTTAGTACTAATGTTTTTTTGACGAAAGGAGACCAAAAAGAAATATATATGTATATTTATATATAAATAAATATTTTATTTAATTTTTAACATTCTTGGTGGGGAAATAAAAAAGGTAGAATTACACGTAATATTGGGCCAAAAGGAAAAAAAGTGGAAGTGTTGGGTAGATGGATAAGGAATGTGAATACGTAGGAATAAGTGTCCTTATCTTTGAATTCCTATTTGCTTTCTGTTGCTGATGTCAATTTTCATCAATATACCACCAATCTCTATTTATTATTAATTAACACTAATCAAACAAAAAAAAAATTAAAAAAAAATTATACACCTAATTAATAGTAAGTGGCAGGTGCGGAAAAGGCTTGATGAAATTAAATGAGTGTAACTCTGGAAGAATCTTTTGCTTAACTCCTAAGAACCAATTAATTGCAGTACATGTATAATTAATTATGATCATTAGAGCAATGATTTTTGACGATTCCACAGTCCTACTCATCAATATTATGAATCCCACTTTTGCTAAATATAATATAATGAATTGATTTAATTTAGACAGATTCAATCTTCACTTCTAAGATCCGTCACATGTCAAGAACATATATTTATCCATACATCCCTCAAGAGTGAGACATTCTCTTTTTCCCATCCAACTTCTTTTCTTTTTTCCATCCAACTAACTTCTGTTATATTTTGCTTCGCAAATTTGATCATATTGTTTTAAAACATCTGGATCGAAGGATGTATATGTCTTTTGCAATATATATACATGTAAGTGTCGAATGATCATATCAGTCAAAAGTTTAAGCCAATCATAAGCTTAATTAAGCTAATACTGAAATGTATCATTTAATATTAATATCTCCAACAATAAGTAATCGTATATATGCACCAATCTCTGACAATTGCTTAGCCCGAAACCATGCATGTGGGTAGAGAGTAGCAAAGGGATAAAAAGGGAATGCTTTCGTACGTCATATAAAAGGAGGGCCTTTTCGAAAAGAAAAAAAAAATTGACGAGCAATGTGATCATCAAGATGCATACCGACCTGGCTGTCTCCTTTTAGGGTTGAATATTTTCTACTTTTAACAACCAAACATGCTTTTCTTTATAATATCAAACTATAAACTTTTTTTTTTTTTTGTTGTTGTTGATAATGCCGTTTCTTCGATCATTTTCCGGGGAAATTAAATGGTTTCCTTCCTCGTCTTTTCTTTATAGTTTCACTTTCTTTAGAAAGAAAAGAAAAAAAGAATTGTAAATGGATGAGTGAGATAGAATTGATCAAAAAAGAGATATAGGAATGGTGATAAGATACTGCTTTAGTAAAGCCATTTGATGTAAAAGGAAGATTTAAAGCATGCATGCATGATCAGTCAAGGGGGATATTTCCCACTGATACATGCATGAAATGTTGGAGGTACGTGCTAACTCACAGCATTGCTATTTTGTGTGTGTGTGTGTGTGTGTTTGTGCGTGTGTGTGTGTGTGTTTGTCTGAAAGACATGTTTCTTTACAAGGATTATATTCTTAGATAGCTTTAGATGGATTGGAATTGGGAAGAAAAAGGGTGGACCCTAATTCACGGTGGAAAGCCCCTTTGCAACGTAAGACGAGTCAAAAAGGAAGAATTTATAAATTAAAAAAAAATAATAATAATAATAATATTTCTTTCTTTAAGAGATTACCATGATAAGATAAGCAAGTTGAGGAGATGAAAACCAGGAATGGTTATGCATATGTCATAGCACTTTGTATGGCCTTTAAGATATTACACTCGGTGAAGTTCATCGATAAGTGTTTACTCTGCCTTCACGTGAAAATAGGATTCTCGTTTAAATACATAATGCACTAGTTTAAGTGACCATATCTATTATGACACACTTAGGGGAGTAATCCTCTGTTTCAACGAACTACAGATGTGTCAATACATAATTCAATATAGTGACGATAAAAAGGGAATTAGTGACGACAAAATGCACTTACTAAAGACATTTGATAACAATTTTTGAGAATGTCACTAGTGGAAGAGATGTCTTAAGCCAAAATCTCTTTTTTTTTTTCTTTCTAAGATGACATGTTTTTTATGCAAAGGCCCCATCTCTTATTATCTAATCAGTCTTATCCGTTCCACGAATACTCCGAGACGATGTCTAACAGCTTAAGCTTTATTTTTCAAGTGATCATTCAACGTAGTATCAGAGCAAAACCAAATAACATAATGCACATAAGATATTAATAGTCTCGGGGCTGGTGTGATTACATTAGATACCATATTTACCTTTGTTGGCAGGAAAAGAAATCGAGATTACTTTTGTTTTCCATATTTATTTATCCCTTCGGGGAGAGAACTAACTACTCTAACTTAACAGCCATATTTTCGAACTTCTGTGAAAGTATGAATAACAGAAGCAGATTATGTTTCCTCCTATATATATGTTCTAAGCATAGGCTATTGAACACTTTCAAAAGGTTTAATTTCGAGCTTTAAAGCCACAAGTATTATTATCTCCCTGCATTTATGCACACTAAGCATCATCAAGGAAGTTATTTAGAGATTAGGCCATCTTAATCACATCCCTAATTGTTAACAATTTTATTATCACTGGAATTTCATGATTGATGAAAATGAAGGACCATTAGCTGATTAACATAAGCATTGAAGAAGCTGAAAAGACTATCAAACAGAGCATCAAAATTCTTATTTATCAATCCAGTAAACAAAATCACAAATTATTGGGCAAAATTGAAATATTTATACCCATCAATTAAATACAATGCGAAATATACTCAACGAAAATATCCCAATTATAAACAACAACAACAACAATAAAGCCAACTGCAAAAGGAGGTATCACATCACGAGAAGACAGAAAACTAACAGCGGTTAAAAAGATCAGACGGACTTGACGGCGGTGGAAGCGGCGTCGCCACCGTGGTTTTCAATGGGAATGTTGAGAGGGGCGTGAAGAGTGGTTTGATCATCGGGGTCGTAATCAGGGTTGAGGCTTCGATCTATGGCTTCTCGGCCTTTCTGGAGGCAGGGTTTGCAGGCGATCTCCATCGTACACCAGCCCAGCGCCACCGCCACGATCGCTATCAACGCCGTCGTCAACGCCCCCATCGAGATCTTCTTCACTGGTTAGGGGCCGGGGGTTGGGGTTGGGGGTGTAGTCAAAAGTGTGTGAGATTGGTTTGTCCGTTACAGTATTACGATTTTGCTTCTGTTGCTTCTAAAGTCGCATCTAAGTTTCAGCGACTCTTTTAATACTGGGAAATTAATTAACAAGAGATTTTTTTTCTCACATTTTATTCGTTTAAATTTTTCAAAGGAAACATAAAATAACGAATGATTTGAATGAAAAATCGTCATCTTTATGAAATTTGAAAATGTTAACGAAGTTTAGTTTATCGTATTCAAAATTATAGTTTTAGATTAAATTTATTATAAATAACTGCTCGATAAACTAATAAACTGTTTTAAAAGCTGATAAATTACTGTCGTAAACTGAAAATTTCAGGATTAATAGTAGTTTCCAAGGATATGATGACCATTTTATTACATTCTACTTGAGAAAATTCTCCAACCTATTATCACTCAACTTGGTCTTGTAAGCAGAGTTCTTGTAGTCAGACCATGTATATTCCTTGTACAAACTTTCTTCACCTTCTTCCATTATTGAACTCAACGGCGTTATCTTTTCACTCAAAGGCGGCCCTCCAAAGTAGATCATCGAAACCCTCGATTTCAAATTATCCGCGGCCAACACTCTGTGCTTCACACTCTTGAACCTCCCATTTGTCATTACCTGCACCAGCATACAAATCTATGTAATTAACAACGAACCATTACATATATCGATACTGATCGATGATTCTATTACAGGAAGTACAAGGCAAAGGAGATGTATTATTAAATAAGATTTAACACTTTTACATGATGCATACATACCTGCAAAGAATCACCAACGTTGAGGAAAAACGATGTGGGATCGGGTGGTATTGAGACCCATGCACCGTCTTTCAGACAAATTTGAAAGCCCGATACTTCGTTAGACCTTAAAACAGACATAATCTGTGGGTCCGTGTGTTCGCCAAAACCTATCACACTCCGACCATTACCCGTTTCTTGAAGCTGATCCGGACATGGCGGATAGTTGTTTAGCCTAAAACAAGAGTCACTTTTTTCATCTCTTATCAGCTTACTCAATTTGTCCCTTGCCTCAAGGTGCAATTCATCAGCTATCATTTCAAGAACTTCGCACGCCATGTTTCTCACCGCGGTTACGTACTCATTCACAAGAATCCTGTACGTAAAAATATATATATATACATAAATATCAATGTTAATTATGAATATAAAACTAATAAAGTAACGAGATGCATGTTTATAACTACTAAATTATTCGAACCGTACCATAAAGATTCTTGAATTCCTCCTGGGATGATTGACTTTGAATTCAGTGAAAGAAGTTGAGGGTTGGTGGAGAAGAGGAGATATTCAAGCCATCCGACATCACCGTTGAGGCCGATATTCTTGTTACCGTAACCGAAAGGATTAGGAGAGCCCCATTTGTCCTTTTCTTGTTGGGGTAGTTTGAAGAAGTTGACAATTTCTTGTTCTAATTTTGTCAAGAAATTCATGGAAATACCATGGTTGATCACTTTGAAGAACCCGAACTCTTTGCAGGCGTTGACTATAGTGTTTTTACTAGCGTGGGTGTGATCAGAAAGGTCAACGACTGGAATCCCAGTGAAAGTGTTAATTGGTGTGGGCTTGCATGTTTTGATTTGGGGTAGATTGTGAACAACTGGTAAAACCATCGTCATCGTCTTTGTGTTGATCGATATATTAAGTTTTCTTGAGAGAGAGAGAGAGAGAGAGAGAGATCTAGAGAGAGAGAAGTTTATATACGTGGATGTAATTGTTAATCAAAAAGGAGCTGATGGGGTGTTTATATAGGCCGGCCGGGGAGATTCTCTGAGGCTAAATGTTTATGCATGAGAGAAACGTCACACGAGGCATTGTGTGTTATATGACTGGCAATTTATATATATATATATATCCACTATCCAGGAGGAAATTGTACCTTTGTCTATGATAGATAATTTGAAAGAAAGGAATTAAAACCAAAAAAATCCGCCACTGATTACGGCACGATGAGTATCGATCAGGAGATCGATCGTGGTATTAGTACTATAAGTAAGGTTTGTTAGCTAGCTAGGAATTTATTTGACCAACGCTTTTCTTAGTGCTTCTTTTCTTTTCTTTTTCCTTTTGAACAAAAACGAAATATATGCAAATTACCGCGGGGGCGCATCACAGATCAACCCTCCAAATTGTTGTGTCATGTGACTTTTTTTTTTTTTTAATTATTATTTTCTTTTTGTGAAAATATAAATCCCATATAAGAATTTTCTAAATAAAGCTCCCAATATAATGTTGTTATTAAAAAAATGGCCATATATTTGGAGATTGAAAGAGCCATGGAAGTTCCAAAGTCATATTAATTGGTCGAGTAAATTTGTTATGTATATATATATATATATATATATATATATATATATATATATATATATATATATGCTGAAAGCATGAACCATATATACAGCGCGTAGTACAAGTGAATGGCTGCATGCTCACACTTGTATCGCGGCAGTTGCTTAGAGTAACTATTATAGGAAGAAAAGAAAAAAAAAAAAAAAGAGAGAGGAAATACCGAAATACGCAGTTCAGATCATCGATCCTCGATTCATCTCAATCAATTCACATGGGTCTAGTTTATCTTTTTTCGTTACGCAGACGTTCAATATCGTCGTATACAAAGATGGTTCTCTCTCTGAGTTAGTTCATTTCTTCCACTGTGAACAAAACAATTCAGGCACAGAGGTTTAGGAGTTGATCAGTTTGTATATATATGTGTGTCACGTGTTAGAGCTCTTTCTATTGGGCTAACTCACATTTTTTCACATGCTATGCTCGAGCGAGTTTTTG
>NW_012193430.1:144478-154710 GCF_000504015.1 Erythranthe guttata
AAAAAGACGAAAAAGATTTTACAGGTATTATAAAATGAATAAATGATAAATTAAATCATGTGCCATAGGTTTGGGTCAGATGGCAGTTAGCTGGGCTTCACTTTCCCACATCTGCAGAATGTTTAGTATTAGGCCCAAAGTTGTAAGGGTTTAATAAAGCCCAAAATAGTAGGGTTGTCGACTTCTCTCCAAATATATCTATATATATATATGGTAAAATATTTCATTTTTTAATTAAGGATATGTTTTAATATACTTGAGAAGATTTTTTTGAGTAATTAGTTAATGTAGTATCACCTATGTTGATTTGTTTATTGAAGCTTCGACAATGTTTAATGCTCATGAACATGCAAAACCAAGCTTCTATCCGGCAATATCTCTTATCTTTTAATTAATTGACTATGATCGATATATGATGCGCCTTACGTTGTTGGAATAATATTAATTCATCAATCGGAAACATACACATATATATACAAAAATTGTCGTCTATCTAATTATAATCACTACTAGAAAATCATGATTTAGCAACGCCAGCTAGCAACGAACAAAACAATCCGTTGCTAAATAAGTAATTAGCGACGGGATTAGCGACGTAAGACAAAATCGTCCCATTGCTTATGGAGTTTCAGTGCTAGCAACAGATATTAGAGACGGATAATAAATCCGTTGCTAAAATAAATATTTAGTGACATAATTCAGTGATGGATAATAAACTGTTACTAAAGATAAATGTTAGCATCATATGTAGAGACAGATTGAAGGACCTGTTGCTAAAATGGGTATTTAGGATTGCTGTTTTTAAATTTAAAATGGGTATTTTATACTGTTATCATTTAATTATTATTATGTGTTTTTTTTACTTTTTTTATTTAATTATTTTAATTAATATTATTTATATATATTTATTTTAATAATTGTATTGTAATTAACTATTAAAAGTGATGAAATAAATTATATGTATAAAAACTTATATCATTTGTTACCTAAATGATTAGGCAGAAAACAAACACAACGTGTTTACTCTTTTATCCATTATTTAATTAAAGTTATAGTATTAAATATTTAAATATTTATGTATAACAATAACTGCACTAGATTTATAATAAAATATTAATAAATATTCGGAAAGATATATAATTTAAAGAAAAAATGTCCAAACCCCAAACAACAGCGGAAGCAAAATCCACAGCCGAAGCCCTAATTTTTACGGAGGATTCTCTCGCTGCAAAATCCACAGCCGAAGCCCTAATTTTTACAGAGGATTATCTCAATTGAGTCGATGTCCAAGTCCTCATTTTCCAATTGTGAAGTTTTTGTACTGAGTGTTCGGAAGAGGTAAGGAACCCAATTAGTTTATGTATGTGATTGTAGTTTATAATGTATTGCCAGGGAGATCGATATGTCGAGAGTGGTCCAGTCGAAAAATGATTTCTGCAGCAAATATGTAATTTCAAGGTAAATTTCATTCTTAAGTTTTCCTCAATATTTCTCTTTCTTTTTAAAAGGTTTTCTCTTCAGTGGAAATGAACGAGTTTTTCTCCAAATCCCTAATGTGAATGTAAATTTCAGTTCTTAATTTTTTTTCGGATATTTCTCCATAGTTCTCTGTCAAGTACGATTTTTGAGTTATCTTATGAAAACGCTAGCACTTGTCCGGTTGCCCTTTCGAATCTTCATTGATCTTGAACTTCTAATATTTCAAAAGAACAATTTTTGCAGGGATCTGGTTAATTTATGATTTTTTACTGTGCTTATCCGATATGTTTTGAATTATTTCTTTCGCTCGTGGGTGCATATAATATATTCTTTAAATTGTTTTGCTTTTGGTAAATTAATGAATTGGCGAATGTTATTTGAATTTTCATTCGATTGTCTTTTGAACATGATAATGGATTTGTTTGTTTATGTGTTTTTTTGCTAGAAAATTTGGATGTTTATAGGTTTTGTTATTGTCTTTCGATATGTTTCCTTCCAATTATTTGAGTAGAAATAAAAGTTCCGGTATTTGTTCTCTTACTTATTTGAGATGGTTAGGTGTTGTAGCTATTTTGTTTGCGTGTCAATTATCTCAAGTGTTGTTCAGAGGTGCAAAATTTATTTATGAACTTGACTTTGATTAATCCTCTTGAAATCTGATTAGATATGTATAAAATAATTTGTTTGTGATGACTCATGGCTTTCATCCGTTAACTTTTTGATGACTTGTAGCATGATGCGGGAAATTGAAATAAATTCACAAACATAATCTAATGGATGGGTAAACCAACCCAATTTTTTCTCTATTAACGAGGAAAGCATTAGGATGCTTGATGGAAACAATGTTCAGAGAGTATGTTCTGTGCTCAATTGATTTCTCATCATCTCTTATCCTCTGTTTATGTTATCTTTTATGCTTGCAAAAATGATATCAAGGCAGTCTGCTATTTTTACTATTAAAAATACTTATCCACAATAATGATTTTTTCAGGAAACCAAATTGAGTTGTCAATAGAGGAGAGGGGAAGATCATAAGAGGTGTAGTACTAGAACTCCAAATTCTGTACATGTGTAATGGTAAACATGTTTGGTGAGGCTTTCCCAAGTTAGAGAAAAAATTGAATTGATAATTTCTTATCTTTTGACTTTTAAAGAGAATGGTGTGAGGATAGCATAGTAAATTGAGTATATTTGCTTCTATTTATTTTACATACATGTTTTAGCTAGATGTCAGTATAGAGATTCAAATTAGATTTCATTCACTGCTCATTTTCTCAATTTGTTTTCTTGTCTCTTTAACAGTTGTTTTTCTTGATGATGTTGTGAAGCTCAAGTGCTACATTTAAAGGTAAATGTTTTACCTTACTATTTATTAGGATCAAAGTTGTCTTTTTTATTTTAAAGTCAATATTTTGATTTGATTTACTATTCAATTCGAAAATTTGTTTTGTTATCTCCTTGACAATTGTTTATGTTGCTACATTTGCAGGGAAAAGTTGTATCAGGTATGAAATATTCACTTTCTTACACAATTTGTTTTATTAGGACTTTAAGTTGTCTTTTTTAGCTTGGCGTCAATATTTAGCTAATCACATTTATCTTGTCTTGGACTACTTTTGTGTACTATGCAGCTAGTATTCAGGATGTCATCTACGTGGTACAAGTACATCACAAGCATATGTCGATTGGAGAGACTAGAGAGACGGTGTGTGTTGCACTTATAGAACAAGATTGATGTATTCTAAATTTTGACAGTGTTTCAATCTTGCTTTCAAAACAGTATTGGTACAGTTTGTAATACAAATTTGTAACATTGTATGCTGAATTTTTATATATAATTGTTATTTTTGGTATACAATATATATTAAATAGGTATCAAAATAAAAATAAATATATATATTTTTTTAATTGTTAAAATATTTTTTGCGACGGATTTAGATACGATTCAATCCCTATCTAAAGTAGCGACGGATTTGGTGATGGGTCATTCAGTTTCTACATTATCAACGGATCTGGCGACGAGTCATTCTATTGCTATAGTAGTGACGGTATCCGGCAACGGCTTATTCTGTTGCTAAAATGTAGCGACGGATTTGCGCACGTCGTCGCCAAATTTAGCGACGCGCCTTTTAGCGACAGCGTTAGAGACGATCATTATCTGTTGCTAAATCTTGATTAGTGACGGAGTTTTACAATTCTTAGCAACGAATTCGTCCGTTGCCAAATCATGATTTTCTAGTAGTGAATGTTTGTTCCATGTACAAAGTATGAGGTGTACTCACAGCTGATCTGTCATGAAAACAACAAAAGGAACAAGAAAACATGATGTTCGAAAACGAGTAGTGATGAATATGGATTTTCGAGAACCTATCTAGATTAATTCGCTTTGTTAGATTTAGTTAGAGTACTGCAAAATATTTCGACTGAACAAAAGTGTCAATGAATGAATACGAAGTTCGAAGTAATTAAAACGCCTTGACGTTAATTAATCTTCTTAATGTCGAGCATGGCCTAAATTGAAGTTACCTTCGGTTCAGTTGGTGGAAACATGCATGCATACCAAATTCCACATACAAGAGGAGATTAGAAATAATTTGCTCTTGCCTTTTGACTATAATCTATTAATTAGTGTTTTCGCTTGCAAACTTTGAACTCTCTTTCTACCTAATTACTTACGAACATACATTAATGATAATGTACATGTGGTTGTGCACATGTCAAATACATGTGCCAACGTGGACGTAATGAATTCTACTATTCTAGTGGCTCATTCCTAGCTATTTTTATAGAATTTTTGCTTCTCAACATGCCACACATGCATGGCTATCATTTGACTAGCTCATATATTATATATACATATATATATATATATATATATATATATATATATATATATATATATATATATATATATATATATATATATATATACACACACACGTCTTACTAGCATATATTTATTTCCTAATATATTTTCATAGTTCATCTCTAATCCAATTGGGTGATTATGTTACGAAGTTTAATTTGAATTGTCTTGATTTAGGTCGAATGGTTTGAGGGATATTGCACGAGACTGAGTTTTGTTTAGTGAAAATTTCATAATTAAAATTATTTGCGGAGCATTAGAAGACATATTTGCATGCCATGCACAAAATTGCTTCGAAAATACATTATACATACATCCCCCATTGTATTTGTAGTCAATAGAATGTAGGGTTTTTTAAAATGTCCCATTTGCACTTTTTTTAAACAACTTGTGGTGAAGGTATATATATATATATATATTGCGTTGAATATCTACAGGGGTGGAACCAGGATTAGAAAGTAGGGGGGGCTGACTAAAATTTCGGGGTTCGGGGCAACGCCCCGAAAAAAATTTTAGGTTCGCAAAACATTGAAAAAATAGGTTTATACTGCGAAAAAAATTACGACACATATCTATAATATCATATATATCTATAATTTATATAAAATTACGGAGAATAAACAAAAAATTTAAGATTAAGACACATATTTACAAAATCTTTGGGGGGGCCAAAAGTAATATTCAAAAAATATTAGGTCAAAATAGCTAAAAAAAAATTTTTTTTTTTTCTTGGGGGGTCAACTGCCCCCCCCTGGTACCGCCACTGAATATCTATGTTAGTTAACATTGACTATATCATGAATAAATTAATAATGTAGTAATCAAACAATTAATGATAAGTTTGTTTGATGCTAATCATTGATCGGCTCGTGGAATGTTGACAACCGCAATAACTGCAAAACAATCTACAGTCGTTGCCTAATCAAATTAAGAGCAACCATAATATATTATTATTTTATTATATATATATATATATATATATATATATATATATATATATATTATATAGAGTCAATAATTAGTTAGCTATCACATGCATGTAGTGAGAGAAAATGAATTAAGTCGGGATTATGTATCAAACTATCAATTAATGCTCTGCTCTAACGGCTAACCATGTGCTTTTGGTCTATCCAATTATACAATAAACACAAGATTTGTAAAAACTTAACTCTCATCACTACTAAAACAAACATTAATTACTTCAACTGTCACATGTTCATTAGTTAATCATACTAAATAAAGCAAAAAGTGTATTTTCAAATGTACATCATATTTAACTTTCAGAATTACTATAGACCACTATGGGATTAATTATTTTGTAATAAGATTATAGTATGGGTAATGGGTTAGATTCGTTTAATTTAATTCAGTACCAAGTGAAAGATATTTCCAAAGTTGTGACTTCCCATGTGCCAACTGTTTGCGCCAACGACAATAACCAACTTCTGCTAATACTATCAATTAAAAAAATAAAAAAATTATTGTGGTCAATCAATTGATGATTAGAAGTGGTTGATCATCGATCAATTTAAAATTCTTGATCAACAATAATTCACGTGTTGATTATTATCGATTAATTGCAAGTTGGTGCCAAACATATTTTGTTGCTTTTGAGAGCCGGATATATATATATTTCTGCCTAATTTACCCCTAACCTCCATTTGATGATGACTAGTGAATTAAACTGCACCAATCCCAATTTAAATTGCAGAAGAAGACATTATTATTGCAACTTGCACCATTATTATTATGATATATGATGGTACTAGCTAGTATCTGAAGCAAGTTGCAGAAGATTCCATGTGTGACAGACAGTGGGACGTTTGTGCTGAAAAAAAGTATTTTCATGCCCCAAATTATTTGGAGCATTTACTATATAAGTGAATGCGTAAATGTCAAAAGAAAATATGTACATTTTGTCATTAATTCAATTGAGATGAAGCGTCACTCACTTTTGAAACTAGAAGATATTTCAGCTTCGACATCGGTTCAATAATACACCCCACTAATTAAAATGAAAATACAGGAAAAATAATGATCCTAAGCTATATATATATGGTCCATTGGAGAGGATAAGATATTTGTGGGACACTACACACACACACACATACAGAGAGAGAGAGAGAGAGAGAGAGAGAGAGAGAGAGAGAGAGAGAGAGAGAGAGAGAGAGAGAGAGAGAGAGAGAGAGAGATGATTGACTTGAAGCCAAATTATTGCAGTAGTTGCTGCTGCTGCTGATTACTATGTTGTAATAATATACAAACCCGAAAGAAAAACGTCCTAGTGCGCGTGGAGAGAAGAAGTATTTTGTGGCGTGGATGAAATAGAAATATGCCACGTGGAGTTGGGGGTGATGCCCCGCCGTGCTCACTTAATTCCCACTTCCCAATTACAAGCCGCCGAGAAATATAATGAAATAGTCACCCGCCCACGGCTTATTTTTTGCAAGTGGCCATATATCACTCGGTTTCTGTTGCTTTATTCATTTTTCAACTCCAAATTAATTACAAAATTTTATTAAATAAACAATAATATATCCTAATTAATTTATCAATCAACACAGCAAAATTTTATTAAGTCAAATTGGAGGGAGTGGTACTCTATGATGAAGTCTCGGTGTGGTGGCCTGTAGAATGTAGAGGACCCTCTTCAACACTAGGTCTTTTTATTATTTGTCAATCTCATCTTATGTACCCATCAAAAAAAAAACTCATCTTATGTTATCTTTTTCACTATCCATCTTGCATAATATTTTTTTCTCTATTTGTTTTTGTTACTAATTTAAAAAATGAGTATTTGGATCGAGATTGATGTGAAGGTAGCAGTCTAACTCATTTCGCATTCTGACACTGGCCTGGCCGGTTAATGGAGTTCTTAGAGTTGGCTTACTATTATCTCCAACTTTATTATATTCTCATTGATTCTTGATCTATAAACACAGACACGTATCCAGCCCAACACTCTTTCTTCTTAAAATAAAAACTAGACACAGTTTTCATATTGAACATAAGAAGAAAATACTAGTATTAAATGTGAATTTAGATCAAATTCTAGAATATATGTACCAAAAAGTAGGTTATTTAGAGATTATCAGAAATTTCAAAATTCGATTAGGTTGAATTTCACTATTTGGGGGTTGGGGGCAAAATTAAATCATGATATCTAACTCTAATCAAATATCAAACTCTGATTGGTCCTGAATGTAAAGCATTTCTCCAATTATATGACCCCCTTAAAACTTGCCCAACCCACCTAGTGTGTGTGTGTGTACTATACAATACATGATGGTCTAAAGTCTTATAAGCTAATAATGATTATTATATAAAGATTGGTGATGTCATATGTCATCCTAATGTATAGATACAAGGATTTGTATGTAATGTCAATCTCCAAGTGCCACTCACACCAATCAACCACGTGGTCTCCTCATACATGTCTAAGGTGGACCAAATTTTTACATTAGAAAATCTCTATTTAAACCCCCATTTCTCTCTTCATCTTTCTCCCCCCAAAACACACACAACACACATTCTCTCTCTCTACTCTCTAATTTCTGTCAAGAAAAAAAAAATATTAACTTTCTTGAATATTCGAAGATAGATACACAAATATGTCTCTATCAATGTCACCAGCAAACTTTTCTCAAAAATTCTCACAAACTAGAAAGCCAAGTAGAAGAGCTAAAATCCGGTGTTCACCTTCGGTTCTCACTTTCCCCAAACACAACTTTCAGACACCCACTCTTCCCAAACACGACACCTGTCCTCCCGCCGCCCCGCAGTGGAACTTTCTACAGAGAGCTGCCGCTAAAACCCTCGACTTCTTCGAAAGCGCGTTGGTCTCACGCGAGCTCCACCACACGCTTCCCAAAACCGCCGACCCACGTATCCAAATTGCGGGAAACTTCGCCCCCGTGCCGGAGCAGCCCGTATGCCACAACCTCCACGTCACCGGCACCATCCCAGATTGCCTTAACGGCGTTTATGTCAGAAACGGCGCCAACCCTCTCCACGAGCCTGTCGCCGGCCACCACCTCTTCGACGGAGACGGCATGATCCACGCCGTCACATTTAGCGGCGACAATTCCGCCAGCTACGCCTGCCGGTTCACGGAAACACAGAGGCTGATCCAAGAACGTGATTTGGGCCGACCCGTTTTCCCGAAAGCCATCGGAGAGCTCCACGGCCATTCCGGCATAGCCCGGCTTCTCCTATTCTACACACGTGGCCTATGCGGGTTGGTGGATCACAGCAAAGGAACAGGTGTCGCCAACGCCGGGTTAGTATATTTCAATCAAAGACTCCTAGCCATGTCGGAAGATGATCTCCCTTACCAAGTCCGGCTAACTCCCTCCGGCGATCTCGAAACAGTCGGCCGATACGATTTCGAAGAGCAATTGAGCAGCACCATGATCGCCCACCCGAAAATCGACCCTGTTTCGAAGGAGCTTTTCGCTCTGAGCTACGACGTCGTTCAGAAGCCATACCTCAAGTACTTCAAATTTTCCGGCGATGGGAAAAAATCCCCCGACGTGGAAATACCCCTGGATTCGCCGACCATGATGCACGATTTCGCGATCACGGAGAACTTCGTGGTGATTCCCGACCAGCAAGTGGTGTTCAAGCTTCAAGAAATGGTGAAAGGTGGCTCCCCGATGGTGTACGACAAAAACAAGAAATCCAGGTTCGGAATTCTGTCGAAAAATGCGGAAAATGCAGAGGATATTATATGGGTTGATTGTCCGGATACTTTCTGTTTCCATTTATGGAACGCTTGGGAGGAGCCGGAGACCGATGAAGTTGTCGTCATCGGTTCATGCATGACGCCACCGGACTCCATTTTCAACGAGAGCAACGAAAACTTAAAAAGCGTTTTATCAGAAATCCGGCTCAACTTAAAAACCGGCCGGTCGAAGAAGCGGTCCATTATCCAGTCGTCGTCGGAGGAGGAAATCAATTTAGAAGCCGGTATGGTAAACAGGAACCGGCTGGGCCGGAAAACAAGATACGCATATCTAGCAATAGCAGAGCCGTGGCCTAAAGTTTCTGGGTTTGCGAAAGTGGACCTCTCCACCGGAGAAGTTGAGGAATTCATCTACGGCGACCGTAGATACGGCGGCGAGCCGTTTTTTGTTCCGAGTGACTCAACTTCCGATGGAGAAGGAGAAGATGCTGGGTATATTCTGTCTTACGTCCACGACGAGAACACGTGGAAATCTGAGCTGCTGGTAGTGAATGCGACGTCGTTAAAGCTGGAAGCTTCCGTTGAACTTCCGTCAAGAGTGCCGTATGGATTTCACGGCACGTTTATAAGCGCAACCGACTTGGAAAATCAGGCCTGAGTAGTATTTGCACTACATGAGTGAAACATCACTCTGTATTTATGTGCATATATACATAAATCAAAAAAAAAAAAAACGGAGGAGGGGGTTTGCCAGCGGGATTCTTTTATTTAGAGCTTCGTCCCCGGACTCTCCTCTATTTCTTATTTTAGTTCCTTTTCTTTTTTTCAACACTAGCTAGTTGTGTTTTTCAGGAGCCAAGCTTTTTGCTTTAGATGTACTGTCAATGAAGCTCAGCTGGTTTCTGTTTCAAATCATAATTCTACACTTGTTTGCTTAATTATTTCTCATTTACGAAAATTATTTACTTATGTGAGAATCTCAATTGTCTAATTATATTCACCATTCTTCAACAAATTAATGTAATTAGACATTAGATTAAAAAACAAATTAGATTGAAATCCGATTATGGAGCACGGGAATACAAGTTACCAGTTCTGCAATCACCCCCCCCCAGGAAAAAATATTATATAACTTGAAAATTGAAATTTTAAAGATTTCCGAGTGGAGAAATAATATTTAATTAATTTATTTATATATAGTTT
>NW_012193430.1:172182-186339 GCF_000504015.1 Erythranthe guttata
GGCTTAATCGGTTTAACGTTCAATCGTAGTCGTTGAGCTAATTCCGGGTTGATGAAGTTGAGACTGGACCCGTTATCCACCAACATTTCGACCGGTGAATTCTCAAGCTTTCCACTTACTCTCATGGCTTTCTTTCCCGACTCTCCTCCAATCGCATGCAACGAAATTTGTTGCGGCTCATCAAAGTCAACTGCTTCATCGTCGCCCTGATCTTCCGCTTCGATTATTAAAGCTTGTGCTTTTTTACACTGGTGCCCTCTTACAAACTTCTCATCACAATGATAACATAGGTTTTGTTCCCTACGACGTTGCAATTCTTCCCAGGTCAGACGCTTTGCTCCATCAGCGACCAATTGACGAGTGTTGGTTGCCGGGTTCGGGTTCACGAATTTGGAGTTTGTGGAATTCGTGGTCCTTGTTTGGCCTGCACTTCTTTTCCCGAATTGCAGCTGCTCGTCCTTGCGTTTTGCTAGCTCCATAGCAGTCTGTAGATCCTTAGGTTTGAACAGACGAACGTCCCCCGCAATATCTTCACGGAGACCTGCCATGAAAGCTCCCATAAGTGCCTCTTCGGGCCAATCTGGTAGACAATTCATGAGCTTCTCGAACTCTCCTAAGAATTCTTTGAATCCTCCCTTCTGTCTTAAACGACACATGGACTCATTGGGGTCCTCGTAATTGCCGTGGCCAAAACGCAATAGTATCCCTTTCTCGAATTGCCTCCACGATATTTTACGACCTTGATTCGCCCTTTCGAACCACTGCCACCATTGATTGGCATCTCCTTCTAGATGATACGAAGCCAGCACTACTTTACGATGGCCATGTAAGTCATTAGCCAAGAAAAATTGCTTCGCCCGATTGAGCCATACCCTCGGCTCTTCACCATCAAATTTTGTAAAATCCATTCTAACCTGGTGGTGTCGCCTTCCATGTTTTCCGTTGTTCGAAGCTCGACTCCTAATCGAATTGTTCGACATGCGGCTATCTTGGCTGTCGCTGCCCGACGAGTCGTCCGATGGTGGCGGCGACGGCTCGTTTCTTCTCCCCCATGGGTTTTGTCGATCTTGCCCTCGTTCAAGCATCCTTTGCATCTGTTGCATAGAAGTCTGGATCTCTTGCACGGAGCCTTCCAATCTATCAACGGAGCCTTCCAATCTATCAAATCTTTCCTTATTTGTTGCCATGACCGTAGCGGAGCGTTGATGTTATCGCAACCTCGCTCTTGATACCAATTGATGCGATCGCTTTGGTACCGAGATTTTCTACGCAAGAATTGCAAGAAAAACTAGAGAAAACTTTATTTATTCGACGTGCTTCTGTTTATCACGTTGGTTGAAATATATAGAAAAGAAAAGAAAGACAATCCTAAAGCTACGTAAACTAATCAAGGAATAATTCTAATCCTAATAATTAAAGAAGACTAACTTAACTAAAATACTATAAAAATATAATAACTAGGAATTATAATAATAAAGAAGCTATTAATAAGGAAGCTATTATAGAGACCCATGAGCCACGATCCTAACTAGTCCAAGTAGCGCCGGTTAGGTCGGATGGTTCGCATGCTACGACGTGGCTTATCAAAGTAGTGGTTGAATCTTGTAGATGCTGTTTAGACACGTGTCAATTGAATTGGAGATTGGGATAGAGCTAAAAAGTTTGACAATTGCTAACCTATTGAATTTAAATGAGATTTTGGTTATTAATAATTAATGTCGACATACAAATATATATTTATTATGTATTAAACATGTGAGATTAGAAATCTTAAGAAAGCACCAGAAAATTCGATTCTTGAAAAAAACAGTTGAAAAACTCAGACGAATAAGCAACAAACAAGTGGGTTAGTAGTATTCGTACAGCCTACATTATGAATGCGGAGGTGTGCAACCAAAACCGATTTAAAGACCCATTTACAAGCTGCAGAAGACAAAACTCATTTTACACGTGACACAAATAAATTCAGTCACGTTTTTCCGTACTGTTTATGTGTGTGTCTGTCCTTTTCAGCCTTGTCTCTTATTTGGTTATTAAATGTGGAAAATGTGTGGTTAACTGGTTAGCGTGTTCAACTTAACTTAGTACAACAACGACAGGCGACAGCTGCTTCACTTCAAACTCAACCTCCACCACTACCCCACCCCATAAATCAAGATTTATATATAATCAACTTCTCATTCTCTCTCTCTCTCAAACGAAAAAAAGATCCATTATATATACATATGTGTGTATATATATTTCAGATATTTATAACGAGAACAAGATGAAAAGAAACTGTAATTTGGAGCTTCCTCTTGTAACGATGCCTTCTGTCTTTTCCGATTCATCTGCTCACGAACATAGCTACCAGTTCTACAATATGTAACACTCTCTCTCTCTCTCTCTCTCTCTCTCTCTCTCTCTCTCTCTCTCTCTCTCTCTCTCTCTCTCTCTTGGCTAATTGTGTTATGTGTTGTAATAATTTGAAAAAGGTTGAATATGGAAGATGATCAGAGTCCAAACCAGAAGCAGAAGCAGCATCAGCTGACTGTTTTCTACAATGGAAGAATTGCTGCTTCTGATGTCACTGAATTTCAGGTACATGGTCCTAATTAAAAATCAAGCTCCCATAAATTTAGGCTACATATTTATTAATTATTCAAAAATATATGTTGTGAAAAAAAAATGAAGCAGGCCAGAGCAATAATATTGTTAGCAAGTGGAGAAATGGAAGATGAAAAAAGAAGTGCAATACCAACAAGTGGTCTTTCTATGAAGAGATCACTGCAAAGATTCCTTGAGAAGAGGAAGACTAGGCTCCAGTGCACCTCCCCTTACCCTATTACTACCCTTCACAAATAGAATTTTATTACCTTATTATTACTATTTAATACTCTTTTTTTTTTTTCCCTTCTAATATATATTTCTCATCAGCAAGAAAATTATTTATGTTAGAGAGAATCCTTTTTTTTTTTTTTATTATTCTTTAATGCTGTAGTTCAGTCAGTGGTGTAAATTACAGTCCTTGGTATGAATTATATTTTCACCAATCTTGATTTATTAGAAACCTGTGTATTGGACAAGAAGACATTCCTTTGGCTCAACTATACAATTGTACGGGTAATTTAGATGTTACACCTGGTTATTTATGTTGGGTGGATTTCAACCGTTGATCTACACATAATCACACACGCATCCATGTGTATGATGGCAACCAAACAAAGCCTTAATATTTTTGACTTCACATAATCATTGCATTTTTTGCTCTAATCAATGATGGAGTTAGACAAAGAATTGGTGACAGAAACATTATTCTTAATCCCCATATGGAAATGCAAAGTAGAACATTAACATCACAATTCACTTTCTTAATGTAGGCATGTTAATGTTAATTAAGCCAGCCAATAATGTTTTAAAATAAATAAAACATGGACCTTCTCACCAATCTTGTCCTGCTTTTGAGGTGGGGACCACATCTACAAACGGGGCGACACACGTGGGCCATCCCAAGGCGTCGTAATGTGTGCACGCGTAATTTCCTTAATCGACCGACAACCACTCAATGCCATAGTCAGTTCGAACTCATCGTGAAGCATTTGAAGTACTTTCCTTACACCCCTTTCACCATCAGCTGCTAATCCGTAAATTACCGGCCGTCCAATCTTTATCCGACACGTGTGCATACAACATAGATTACATATATGACTTAGGCTAATTCTCTATTAGGATAACATGTGAAGAAAACTTAATGATTAGTTTTATATGTGTATATATATGTACTTACAAATACGCCAGATGCTCCGAGTGCTAATGCTTTAAACACATCAGTTCCACGCCTAATCCCACCGTCGAGAAACACTGGAACTTTACCCTCTGCAGCTTTCACAACCTGGATTGTTTTTTATGTCAATTGTTGGAAAATTAAGAAGCATTTATTGAAGATTAATTTGATAATTAATAGTGGGGAAATTTTTGATAATAAGACCTCTTCCAAGGCCATTATCGTTGCAGGAACATAGTCAAGCTGTCGAGCACCGTGATTGGACACGATTATTCCTGCTGCTCCAGCTTGTACGGACAGTTTTGCTTATAATTCAATAAAATTAAGCGGATAAAATAAAATCATTATTGAGTTTAGTGAATAAAATAAGATAAAGAAATACTTGATTAATTTATGCTAATTAAGTAGTGGGGCCTACCGTCCTCGGCCGTTAACACTCCCTTCACTAGAATCGGTAATTTAGTGATTGTCTGAAGCCACTTCACATCCTATTTCGAGTAAAAAGGGAAGTAAATTCAACTTGTATAATTTTTCAGATATAGCTTTTAAGAATTTCATGAGAAGAAAGAAGAAGCATTAACCTCCCAGTTAAGGGATCGGTCAACTTGACCAGCAACATATGAAGCAAGCCCTGAGTCATTTGTCTGCAGTCATCGTTAAAAAAAAAATTGTAAAAAGGATTATGAAAGAATAAAAATACTTATATGAAGCATTTTACGGAAGTTTATTCACCTTGTCTATAGTGCCAAGATCCAAGCCCTCGAAATTCTTAAGTGTCAAGTTGGAAGGCAAGGCAAACCTGTTGTACGATAACTAGTTGCTTTAGTTCGCCATTAAAATACGAAGAACAAAAAAAATATTTCCAAAAAAAACATACCTGTTCTTGATATCAGCTTCCCTTCGCCCTAGTCTCGGAGTATCAACCGTAAGGGCAATTGCCTTGAAACCAGCTTTCTCAGCCCTTCTCACTAGCTGTTTAACGACATTTCTATCTTTGAAAACCTACAAAAAATCGAAAACAAAGAAATTTAATCAGGATCTGTTGACCAAATCAAGAAGTAGTAAATGGCGATAAAGATGAAAAAAAAAAACTCTTAACTCACGTAGAGCTGGAAGAATCGAGTGCCTGGTCCAGTTGAGGCAACCTCTTCAACACTCGATGTACCCCATGAAGATAATGTCTATAACCAATCAATCGGCAATCATCATTAGTATATCAATTAAAGTTAGCAATCACAATCAGTAAATAAATAAATAAACAAAAAGGACATAAAAAAAAAATTGGAACCATGATTGTGCCAGCAGCTGATGCAGCCCTCGCAGTGGCAAACTCTCCTGTAATACAAAAGTAGCTTATAACTTCAGACAAAGATTCAACTATATGACTCACATACATATAATTCATAGGGGCATCAATATTTATCAACATAGGATAAATGGAAAAGTTTCGGACAAGCTGTGTGTGTGTGTGTGTGTGTGTGTGTGTGTGTGTGTGTGTGTGTGTGTGTGTGTGTGTGTGTACCTTCAGGGTGTGCCATTTTCTGCATAGCAGTTGGAGCAACCATGATAGGCATTGAGATCTTGTAACCCATAATTGTTGTGGTTATATCAATGTTACTAACATCAACTAAAATACGAGGCCGAAATCTGTGTCGATGACAAAATTTTAGTAAAAATAAAATACACTCTGCTTTGAACAAATCTTAAATCTGAATGAGTGGTAAAAATGTGATTAAGAAGATCGAGAGATTATTACAATATACGAGAAAAGGCGTTTCGATTCTCGTGGAGAGTCCACTGATCCTCTGCCCCAGATGCATAATAATCGTAAACCATCTTCGGCAATTTCTCCTTTGCAATTGCCTCATACTCCATTACATTTGTGATGCTTTCGATTTTCTCCGAATCCATTTTCAGCTTCAATTCAGAAACAATGGAACAGCATCAACTTATTGACCGAAACAAATGTTTTGGCAAATTTTACAATTTCAGCAAACGTTGTAGAAAAATCAAACCCCTTTCTTACGAACAGAGATAAAATTACGCCCTAAAAAAATCAATAACGATCCGGATCAATTTGTATTTAGGAAAGTGGAGCGGGTACAAATGACCCGTGTTCACCACCCACCCAGAGCTCCGATAAAGTTGACGCCTACTCTGGTTATAATCAATCACGTGAATATTGGGGGAAAAAGGCAAACACCACGAAAAAGGAACGACAGATCGAAACATGGAATCGGCTAAACGGAGAAATCAGCTTATTACATGATGAACACATCACCAAAAGATTCGGAACAAAAAAAATATATTGAAAAATTATCCCATTAGTTAAAATAATAATTTAGAAGTACCAGAAACAAAGCGAGTGGTACAAACCTGCTGAGCGGCCAAAGTTCTTCAGGAATCGAGAATAAAGAGAGTGAAGATGATGCGCAATTGACAAGCAGAAACAAAGAAGAATAGTAAATACGAGGAAAGAAAAATACAGTGTAATATGATATATGAGCAGCTCATTTTTCTTTATTAGTGAGAAACCCATTCTTTTTGTATTCTCAAATTTACCCTCTCACTATTCACTACTCATTATCCCACTAGTTTGATATATTTTTTTATTTTTTATATTTTAATTTTAATTTTCGTTTTTTTATTTATTTCTTCTTTAAAAAATAATATTTTTTTAAAAAAAACTTTTTTTTATATTTTTTTTAATATTTTTCTTTAAATATTCATTTTCTATATTATTTTAGTTTTCAGTTAAAACAACTATATGCCAATAAAACGACTATTATTAAAACGACTATTATAAAACGACTATTATTAAAACAATTGGTATTAAAACAATGATACATCAGTTTCACAATTTATTAAATTAATTATATATTATATTATTTCCATTGTAAGATTAACTAATTATTTAATTAAAACGTCTCCAAAACAACTATTTGTTAAATGAACTATTTATTCAAACAAACTAAAAAGTAATGAAAACAATAATATTGTTGTGCAAAAACAACTATATTGCTGTACGAAAACAACTATACTGTAGCAGCCCATGTCCAAGAATTCGGAGCAGATACAGCCCAACTTGAAATACCTAGAAATGCGGATTTCTGCAATTTAATTATTTATTTATAGCCCCACTTGGATATTCACCGTACTCTAATCAATTTGCTATTATCTATTATTTATTATATTATAAACGGGTAATCTTTAATGCTCGCCCACACCTCCTACTAATGGGCCCATCATAATTTCTTATATTGGGCTCAATATCCAATCTAAATTTATTGGGCTTTTAAGATGAGGCTAGGCCCAACATTATTTATTTATTTATTTATTTTTTTGTTTTCTGTTTCCTTTTTGGATTTCTCTACCTACATCCACAATAAATGCTTGTGAATACGACATTTGCTGCCCAACAAAGTAAACAATCTGTGATGGGACTCAACCAACAGCCTTAAAATTTTAAATATATAACTCATTCTTGAGTCAGACCAACAAAGACAAATGCATAAAACAACATAAAATTAAATCAATTGCATAAAAATATATAAATATTTTGTCCTTTTTTCACCTAACTTCCACATCCGTTACACAATTTCATGTTTACAAGACTTATTGCTTACTGATGATGTACAATAAAATGCCCCAAGCAAGAACCAGCATTTTAGGCCTAAGTGACTACTATGTCATAATTTAATTTACCAGAAAAAAAAAAACAAAACAAAAAACAAATTGCTCAGAATCCAAAATATTACAATCCAAGAAAAAATCATATACTCACAAGCCAAACAACAATAACAAGAATATAATTTTGACAGTAAAAAGGACAAATTTTCGATCCGCCATTTGAAATTCCGTCGTACAACTTCGGTTTCAGATTCTCGGCCCGGTCCGGGTTTTTCTCCGCCGTAGTTTTGTTGCTTGCTGCAGGAAACATTGCACTACTAGTACAACTAGGGTTCTGCAAGAATCTCGATAAGCTTGTATTACTCTCCGCCTCTCGATAATTAGTGCATAAACCGTCATTATCTCGAATATCAAGCCTCTCCCCGAGCCTAATCAAGAAATCTCGAGAAAATAATAGCTCTCCACTAAGCCGATTTCTGCTCAGATTCAGCATGTCGATACTCGGCAGCGCGCCTAATTCCGATGGAACGGTGCCCTTTAGGCGATTGTTGTCGAGTGACAGTGCAATTAAGCCCGTCAAATTCGACAGCGTTGTCGGAATCTGACCGGTCAATCCGCACCCGGAAAAGGTCAACACACTGAGTTTGACTAGTGACCCAATAAATGAAGTGATGCCTGCATTTAATGGGTTGTCCTCCATTATTAAGTACTGCAGTTGCTGCAGACCGGCTAGGGTTTCAGGGATTGGACCGGTCAAATTATTACGGCTCAAATCCAACAGAACCAACCTCCTTAATCTCCCCAAATTCCGCGGCAGTTGCCCTTGGATTTCGTTGCTGCTTAAATCGATCTTTTCGAGAAACTCCAGCCCACCAATTGAAGCGGGAATCACTTGCTGCAACGAATTCCAGCTTAAATCAAGAATCGCTAATTTTTCTAGGGCACCAATTTCTTCAGGAATTGGGCCGGTGAAATTGTTGTGGCTGAGATCCAGCTGCTGCAAATTGACAAGGGATTTGATTTCTTTAGGGATTTCTCCGCTCAGATTGTTCTGCGACAAACGTAATACTTTCAGATTTGTAAGATTTGAAATTGTGTTGGGGATTTCTCCGAAAAGGCTGGGATTTGATTCTAGGGCTAAATGCTCCAAGAAATTAGAGAGAGATCCAAAGAGGGATTTTGACAGAAAAATGGGTGAGTTAGTGAAACAGTTCATTAAAGAAAGAGTTTTTAGGTAAGGCAATTTGAGGAGAGAGTGCGAGATTTTGGCGGAAGGTTTGCAAACATTATCTGGGCCCACATGAATCTTTGTGACATGAAATATTGAGGTTTCGTCGTCGTCTTCGTCAAGAAGCTCACACTCAACACCTGGCCATGGTGTTTCAGTGCATGGCAATGGATGCATTTGAGCCCACGTGGGGTCTTCCAAAAGTGAGCCCATCACTTCAAATAGCCCAAACAGCTCCTCCTCTTCCATATCCATATCCACCCCACCACCGCCGCCGCCGCCGCCGGAACACATCACACCGTTACCTGCCCAAAAAACAAGAAACCCTAAAATAAGAAGAGACACAAAAGCCATTGTTCTCGCTCTAAACTAAAACTGTGTATATGTGTGTGGTTTCTGAATCACATATTATATACATACACACATGTGATATATATATATATATATATATGTGTGTGTGTGTGTTGTATGTATATATGTAAGAGAGAAAGTGATGGGAAACCCTAAGATAGGGACGTTGTTTACCATATTAGGAAGTGTGAGTGTGATGGCATAGGGTAGCATGCAAATGGATGAGATGCTGTGAGGGAACACAGTTGCTATTTATGTTTTTTTTTATATATATAAAATAATAAAAAAAATGATAATTCAAAAATGAAAAAATTGTCAGGACAGTCAAAAATGAAAGTTGATAATTCAAAAAGAGTGTGTGGTAATATGATGGGACGTGGCGCTGGTTTTTAATTTGAGGAGTTGTAATGAAAGTTGAAACAGACATGCCTATGTCCAGGTTTTACTGAACCGCAACATCTTATCATATCTGCCGTTACCCTTGTTCCTCTAAACAATGAATACATTAACATTATTGTCTTTTTCTAATTTCGATTTTCAATTTTATTAATTACTGTAAATATATATATATATATATATATATATATATATATATATATATATTAATAATATTATGGGTAAGTCACGGTGAATCTTGGGTTAGGGTCAAATTACAAAAACTTCCTTTTTGTTTGGTTAATTACAATCACTTCCCTCAACTATGAATATTCTTGCAGTGCCAAATTTAGTAGAATTATCTAGATTGTATGGAATACTCTAAAGTTTCTTGTGCCCGTTTTATCCAATTCGAGCTCTACATTTTGAAACAAGATGACCATTAGATGTGTTTTTTGACTTGTATTTATCAAATTGTCGTGCATCAGAAACTGCGTTTTTGCACAAAACGAGCGCAAACTAAAGAACATTTCACGGAATCTTAAAAGAGTATGTTGAATTTAGCACCATAAGAGTGGACGTGTCAGAAGATTCATAGTACAATTACCCAAACACGAAGTACTTTTTCGGAATTTGACATTAGCTCAAGGGTCGGTTGTAATTTATCCATATTATTCAATAACAATACATTTACAAGACGATAGTAATAAGAATTGGTCATGACCAATTTTTGGGCCCAAGCCCGATAGTAAATAAGCCCAACTAACCTTCAAAGAATGTTTAATGGGATATTAGTTTCTTTTAACAATTGTTTCTATAATTCAGTTTTTTTTAGAGAAACTAGCCCATAAAAATTAAAAACTCACCGAACGAATTATTTATATATAATAATTATTCATTTCCTTTTCACTGTAATAAATTAATAATTGTTTGGCGTTTTCATAGAGAATTCGGCTACCTAAACATAGATGATTATAAAAAAATATTAGCTAATCTAAATACGTAAGATAAACAACTTATCAACAGACAATTGCCACATATTGCTTGGACCATTAAAATCTTGATTTACACTAAAAACCATGTATAATTAATTATTATCCTAATTAATTTATTATACGTAAGAAAGATCTCCACATTACGAGGGTTCTTTATTTGAAGACCGGAGACGGTGATTTAAATGTGCTATATATTTTGCCGCAACTATCACACGTGGCGTAAATCGAACGGGCAATGCTGTATGATTGGATTGCCACATCATAAAATAATTGGGTTGTGAAATGAATTTATATACGTACACCTGTAAGACAAGAAAATCAGATAAATTAAATGTGGGGCCCACGTAAAACAATTATGTGCATAAGATGAGGATGTTCTTGCAGACTTTTGGTAGATGGGGTCCTTTTTAATTTTTACTTCCTGGATTTTAGTATCATGCGTGATTACTACACTTTAAAACAGATTAAGATTCAGCTACAAGCTTTACATAATCATATAACTAATTGCTCTTTAACCCTTTAATTACCATGATTAATGTAAAATCAACATTAATTAAATCATTATTTAAACGGCTTAGATGCTACATCTGATTAATATTTATACGGGATGAATTTCAACTATAAATCTACACACACATCCATGTGTATGTGTATTTAGTGAGTGATTATATATCAAATTAAATCTATGATTGAAATTCACCCGTTAAAAATAACCATGTGTAACATCTAACACCGATTCCGATTAATTATTAAGAATTTAATTAGACTATTTTTTGAAAGAAAAAAAAATGAATATAATGAAGGAAGAGTGAGAATGTATCTTGGTCAGCTCAATTATTATTAATTAGGTAACTTATCACAATAATTACGAAAATATTCATAATAGTGCATGCATTTATAATTTTCCCCAATATAATAATAAAACCCCCCATATAAATACTCCTCTTCCACTTCAATTGCAAATCCACCAACCTAGCTATTTCCCTTGTTGCTAATATATTATATATCTCTCCCCAAATTCTCCAGAAATGGCGATGCCATATTCAAACTCAAATGACACAGAGAAGCCCCTGAATTTCGAAAAATTAAAAAAGAACCCCAAGAATTCGAATATGGTATCTTTCTGGGCCTTTTTGCTAACCACTTTCATTTACATATCTGTATTCTACTACATCTTCAACCTTTCACCTTCGGTTGTTGTCTGCACCACAAAATTCTGGTTTATTATGTCAAATACCCTAATTCTCATCATAGCAGCTGATTTCACTGCCTTCTCTTCCTCTAAATTATTACACCACAATTTTTACGATGAATTCGACGACAAACTGCACAACAGAAGACCAGCAAAAAATAGTATTAGTACCGTTCCAGTTTCCGAGTCACGGTACGAGAGAACAGTGCCAAAATATAATGTAAAAGAAGTACTTATTGACGAAGAAGAGCCTCGAGAAAAGATAATATCCATGATAGAAAATAAGCCGGAGAAAATCCTATCAACCGGCAAAAATAGAGATGATCGGCGCGCGGAACTAGTTAAACCTATTAATAATGCAGATTTTTTGGATCGGAAAAGGAAGAGAGAGTTGACTGTCGTTACCGAGCATGTGAATCGTCCTAATCGTGAAGGTGCTGATATTGATGTACAGAAAATGGTTTCGGAAGAAAACGAGTATTCGGAAATGTCGGATGAAGAAGTGAACAAACGAGTTGAGGAATTCATTCGTAGGTTTAACAGGCAGATCAGGCTTCAGGCACTTCAAAATCGCCCATGATCATAAGACATTTGCTATAATGTATCACCATAATTTTGTTTTTGTTATCGTTTTTAACGTCTCGTGTTCGGTATGTTATGTTCGATATGATCGATTAATCTCCTTTTTGTTTCCATTTTTGTATTTCTCAACGACGAAATTCAAATATTAATTTACTTTGATAGATTGAAGAGTACGTATTGTTTGTCATTTGAAGTATATATGTGTATTTAATAAATCCTATTAATGTATACCGTAAACCTAAGGTAAGGTAGTGAAATTTTGTTGGTAAGTATTCATTTTCTTGTGTTATTTATTACGTTTTTAATATTCATAATTTATTTATAAACAAGAATTATAGCGACAATATATTACTATTGTAATTTTGTAACAAGCTGTTAAATGTTACAATTAAATAAAAATTGATTTCTATAATCATATAAATCTAACATTTTAATAACAAATTCAAATATTGTGACTTGATTTATACCACGTCATTTGTTTTGTGCCTTAGTGGGCCACGTGTCTTATCACCTCCCACATATATTTTCTTTCAATAAATAAATATATTCTTCAATTTTTGATTATGTAAAGAAAGTGAAGATTCAAAGAAGCAGCAATGGCGAAGTTGGGATTTCTCATGTGTCTACAATCCCCAATCCCACCCAATCAAACTCCCCCCTCTTCTTCTCTACATCAAAACGACGCCGTTTTCTTAACAAGGCGAAAATCCTTCATCTTCACAGCTTCTTTACTCACCTCTCAAATTCCAAATTTTTATCACACTTCTCCATCCGCCATTGCCCAACAAGTGGATGAAGAACTCGATCAAGACGAAAATCGACTCGTTCAAATCTTCCAGGTTTTCACATTTAATTGAAATTGCAAGTGCAATTTAATTAAAACCTATTATTGATGATGCAATTACATTTTTTATAGATTCAATTTTGGTATATTGGCAGCTTATTTTTATTATTTTAACTAGTTTACTTGCAGGAAACATCATCTTCAGTTGTTTATATCAAAGACATTGAGTTAGCTAAAAACCCTAATAATAGCACATCTGGAAATGGTGTTGCTGAAGAAGAGAATTCAAAAGTGGAAGGCACTGGTTCTGGTTTTATCTGGGATCAATTTGGTCATGTTGTATGTATATATTATATATATACATATATATATATCCCCATTTTTAACAGCATGATTTGCTGGCATGTGAGTAATTATTTAATCTTAAGAATATGTTTTTTATCTCGACAGGTAACTAATTATCATGTAATTTCCAAACTGGCTACGGATACGAGCGGTTTACAACGTTGTAAGGTTCTCGTTATGTTTTCCGTTTGTAGTAATTGTTCTACAACACGCAGTTACTAATTCCTATTTATTAAAAGTACGAACAATTATGTTTTTTTTTGTGTTTTCAGGTATATTTAGTTGATTCTGGAGGTAACAGTATTACTAGAGAAGGCAAGATAGTCGGTTTCGATCCCGACTATGACCTGGCTGTTCTTAAGGTATCGCATTTACCGTTGCAAATGCTTTAACCGTGTCCGATTATTGCTACTACATTTTGACTTTTGAGTGTGTTTGTATCTAAATCTCTGTGACAGGTTGATGTTGTGGGAAATGAGATAAAGCCAGCTACAATCGGCACATCTCGTGAATTACAAGTGGGGCAGAGCTGCTTTGCAATCGGAAATCCGTATGGATATGAGAACACTCTAACTACAGGGGTAATTTTGTAAAAATGTGAGCTTTGTTGTGTTTGGATGGAGATGTTTAATTGATATATTGTCTACCTATTGATAATTCGACTAATGTAGGTTATCAGTGGATTGGGTCGAGAGATACCCTCTCCAAATGGTAGAGCCATTCGAGGAGCAATTCAAACCGATGCTGCTATTAATGCTGGTAATTTCTTGAAATTTCATTTTTTTTTTGCTTTAAGTCGAAATTCTTTAAATGTATCAACAATGAAACGTAGGCATCGAAGATTCAGTCTGATGCATATTATATTATTGCAGGGAATTCAGTGGACCATGATCGATTCTACGGTCATGTTAT